>OVBI01000086.1:0-168710 GCA_900406495.1 Sisymbrium altissimum
AAGTTATCTTTCTGAGGATGCTGAAAATACGGAAATTTTGCTTGGGCCTGTGACGCCGGAGCTTGTGTTCCAGGGAACGGAAAGCTGGCAGGCCCATTCAGTCCATTGCTGGTACCCATATGTTCTGGTTTCCCAGAAGAGGCGTAATTCAAAGAACTGTTGAAACCGGTCCCTCGGGAAGACTGAGCTTGGTATCCATCCAACCAGCTGTAATCATCAATGGGTGCACTGATGCTAGACATATCTGGACCAGGTGCTGGCTCCTTTACCAGCTTAGAGGGGACAGAGTTAAACCCAGGCGGAGGGCCAAGATGCCTGGAAGCTCTACTGATCGGACTTTTTCTGGCTAATGAAGATTGCACGCCAAGGCCATCAGAAATCATTCCAGAAGATGGAAGAGCATCAACTATGGGTGGCAATACAGCTTCAGGTGTTCGTGACTGAGGATATGGCAAACCAGCCATGCCATTGACATTGAACGACTGGTGGATCGGTAATGAGTGTGCAGGGTAATAGGAAAGTCTATGATTTCCTTGCATCTCATTCCTCACCACATGACCATTACCCATCTGAGCAAAACCAGATAGGCTACTAGCAGCTTCTTCTGGTAACCACTTGCTACCACCAAGGGAAGCAGATTGTGACTGGGCCGGTGAGACATGTGAAACCTGTCCTTGAGTTTGTTGAAAGTGCACAGCCCGCGATTGCAGTTGTTGAAGTTGTGCGACCCGTGGTTGAAGTTGCGCGACCTGTGACAGTTGTGCAACCTGCGATTGTTGTGGTTGAAGTCGCGCAGAAGCTAGCGATTGAGCTGGCTGAGGATGTACTACCTGTGTCTGAACCTGTTGCGACTGCACACCCTGGGACTGGGTTGACGGCAGAAGATGTCCCAGAAGGTTAGAACCAACAGATGCAGGCAGTTGAACACTTGCGTTGCCTCTTGCCTGCAGGAGGAGATTTTCATGAAAAGCTGCATCTGAAACCATCGAAGCTTTAATGTCTCCCATAGTAGCAACTTGATCAGGAATCCTGAAGCCTCCATTAGGAACATATACTTGGTCAGAAGCCCCTTTCCTCTTCTCAGTAACAAGAGGTTTGAAAACAATTACTTCATCATCATCCTCCTCGCCCAGATAAATCTGCTGATCTCGTTGCGTCACTGGCGTATTATGATTCATGATTGCTTGGGTTTCTTGTAACGCATTATCAGCTACGGCTGGGCTTGAATGAGAATCCAGCAAGTCATCCGACGGTTTAGCACCAACAAGAAACTTCTTCTTCTTTGAATCAAAATACACATGATTCTGATCAACCTTGATCACACTGGTCAATGCTTTCCCGGCTGCTAGGATCCTCTTTATACGAGCTTTCTTTTCCTTGGGACCTTCGGTTCCAAAGGAATGTTTTCTTGAAAAGTCGAGAATAGTCTGAGCTGGAAGCAATGGCACGAATCCTCTTAATTCATAGTCCTCCCACAAAGCAAGTCGGTTTTCAGTTTCTCTTTCATCATACATTCTCATGTTTGAGAAGCAAGTCTCATCTTCGCCATCATCAATATACATAGGCCCAAGCGACAAGATTTGATTGAAGAAGGCAAGACACTGGTTCCAAAAGCTGTTTCTCACAGCAGTCTGTCTTTCATCCGGATCACTCCCTAGTGCAACATCAGGACGACAGGCCAACCATTCAACAAAAACTAAAACACCAGGCAAGAAGTAACTTGAGGAAGGATCACGCAGTTGCGCACACTGCTCTATTACATGTCCAAGTAACTCAAAACTTGCTGTTACGGAGTTTCTAGCAGGCTCCACAGACTGTACAATTGCTGCATATGACTTGCCTTCCGTTTCGTTCTTAGAGTTATGGACGCTAAATATGAGAATCGTCACGAGTTTAACGATGAAAAGTGCGCTGTCACTGGTGTCTTTACCAAAAGACAACTCTTCCGTTAAGCTCGAAGAAATCAGATCTCGTAGACTGCTGCTAGTGGAGGCAAGAACATCTAAGAATGTCTCCAGGCTGAACAAAGACAAGTGATAAATATTATACCAGAGAGCCAGTAACAGAGTCTAAAAGAAACCCATTTCGGAAGGAAAAAATTACCTTGTCCGGGTAAAAAGAATCCCGTTGAGACGAACAAATCTAACGCAGAATGCTCTAAGCATCTCATTTGCACTAGTTACTTTATCCTTCTCAGGAACAGCTACCACGTTCGCATCTTTCTTCGATGAAAGATCGCCTTTACCTCTTCCTTTACCAGTCGGCTTTCTGGATGAGTCTATGGAAGCCGCAAACAATTGGGCATAACTCTGACGATTCTGCTCAACCGTATAAAGAGATAGAGATGTATTATATTTGGGTACTAAGAAAGTGAGAATATAATCGCTATTACGCTAAGCCACTAACATAATTACAAAACAGAAGCTTGGTTAGTTAACCTTTTCAAAAGCCACAATCAAGTTGTCACGGGCAGTTGGGAAAGGAGTCTCCACAGCCAAACTCCGGAAATAACGATATGTTGCTGCAAACTCATCCCCGGAATAAGAAGCAATTATAGCAAGCTGAGACATTAAGTTAATCCAATGAGACGAACTGTACGACATAGCTGTACCCAATCAAACAATATAACGAGAAAGAGAGAAAAGGAAATAACCTGATGATGTGGGTTTCCACTGCCTGGCAATAGAGAAGCTGCTTGCAAATAGTAACTTGACGCAGCAGCATACTCTCGGTTCTTGGAATCCCCCTCTCCATACAATCCTTTATACCGAGCTAGATCACCAAGGTATATTAAGCAACGGTGACAAGATACCAAGCCTTTTTGAACTTCTGCTAACTTGTTTCCATCCTTATCAACCAAATTTTGACGCTCTTGATCCTCGGAAAAATAACCCAAGGGAAGTCCATACTTGGATCTAATTTTTAAGATGATATCATGGTAAAAGCCAGTTGCTTCTGAAAGGAAAGTTCTGAACTGCAGCTTGAGTTTTGCGACTCGGTCGGGCCTAGAAGGACCCTTAGCATTTTGAGGCACAGTTGAGCTGCTAGGAGCCAAGAGAGCATTGATGTGTGATCTAAATTCTTCAATCCGCTTGTAATGCAGCTGCCAGAGGGTAAATTCAATGTTGTTCTCCTCAGCAAAGGTATGATCTTCAAGAATGATTGCTTCATAGTTCTCACGAATTTGCTGCCACAAATTTGGGTCAGACGGATTCCGAGCCTGAGCAGCCTTCCGACGCTTGATTTCTAACTCAACGGTCTGCAAAGTAAGCATTTATCGCCACTGAGATGAAGATCCAAATCTTACAAAGACACAGGCTCAAAGTAAAGAGAAAACACGGCTTTATAAAAACCCTACAAAGACGAGCTAAGACGAACCGATACAGCACCTCAAAAATAATACAAGGATGAACCAAATTCAGAGAAGCAAAGAAGGAGAAGAACCTTATCTAATATGGACTTGGCTCGCTCCCGTGTCGGGGAATCAGTAGTATTTTTATCCATCGGCGAAGTCATCATCCATTCAAAAGTTTAAAGGTTATCTTGACATATAACCTGCAATAGGAAAAAAAGCAGAATCTCAGCACAAGATCGAAGCCTAAAAACCTATGCTTGTGTCCATAAAAGTAATTTCATAGCTAAACAACACATACACGAATCAGAGAAACTCAAAAGTAGAGATAATGAATGAATCATCTGCTCAAGTCAAACCTTGAATAGAGACATTGAGAACCTTTACAGAAATCAAACGATTGTACAAGTGATCAACCGGGAGATATCGACATAGCAAATTCCCAATTTAAGAGAAAAGAAAAAAGAAAAAATCACGGCAACCCTAAAAGTCTTATCGTCTGAGAATCTTTTGACTAGCCATAATCAAGACTAAGTAGCGGCAAGCGAGAATCGAATCAAGCAGAATCAGCATCAATTTAGAAAAGGGGGGGAGAAAACCCCTCATCCCCAAGATTTTTAATTAAAGAAGATTACAAACAAACCTAAAAGCAGGGCGAATTCGTGTATTAGGGATTTCAAACATAAAACTGAATTACCAGATCTGCGAATGGCTATGCGACCACGAGCATCGGAACCAAATATCGGTGAGAGGAGAGAGAAACTTTTAGGGTTTTTTTTTTTTTTTTTTCCAGAGAGAAACCAAAAAAAAAAAAAGGACGAAAACGGTGAAGGGTTGTATTAAGCTCCAACTTTTTCCTTAATATATACGAGACCGAAAATTAGTGAACGAGGGAAACTAAAAAAAAAAAGAAAAAAGAAAAAAAAAAGGATTTTCCAAGTATTTTCTTTCTCTCGCTTCTAGGGATATTCTTTGAACGACACCTTTCTTAGTCTTTTCTTTTCTCCCCTATGAATATTTTCCAATGATTTTCTTTTATTCCTTTTCACATCATATATTTCTTCTTCCTTCAGTTATCAACCAATAATTCTCTTCTCTTTTTTAAAAAAAACTAAGGGGAAATCTGAAACTGAAGTTTCAAGTCTACACAAGCAGGTAAGACCGCTGCAAAACACAAATATTGAATACAACTTCAAATTCAGAGACTTTTCAGTTAATTGGCTGGTCAGAGTATTAAGAGACGGAACGTGTCCAGACGGCTTTAGAAGTTATACACTTATGATTTATGAACATAACCACTCTCTCACATAAAACAAAACAAATATGTATTACAAAACAAAACAATTAAAAAAATAAGTCTTTTATATACACACAAGACTGTTTCCCAAAAGAATGAGGTCATTCTTGTCTTCACGGGAGAAAATGAGCAGACCAGATGCTACACATCATTAATCATCAATCATTCACCAAAAACATATACACAGCAAACAGATAACTTTTTTTTATTTTTCTCTCTCATAGTGTTAGTTCCAAGGTGGAGAAGATGGCCGGTGTATGAAATCTTGAGAAGAAGAGCCGTAGTTAAGATCCAGGTTCTGGAGCTGCTCCATTAGCTGCGACCGTCTTTCCTTGAAGAAATCAAGACGAGTTGTTAACTCTACCAAAGCTGCTGATGCAGCGGCTGACGGATGATTCAGCCTCGGGTACTCTGTTATCTGCAAAACCGGTCATTTTCAAGCATGTGAGTAGTGTGCGTTGTCATGAGTAAAGATGTTTCCTCAGAATCTCTAAGAGCAGTCAGCTCTGATTTGCGAGGCAGAGAAGCGATCATGCATGTGTCTCTAGTAACCATTTTTTTTTACAACTAACTATTCTTTGGAGCTAATTAACAAACCACGCCAAGGCCAATCGCAGAAATTGCACACTAATACAATGCAACCCGAATGAAAACTATCTTCCCTGAGTCGAGAGAATGACATTGTAAGGAGCACAAGATCTTACATCTAATGCTCTCGATGTCGACGGCACAGATGGAGAATCTACGGCTGAGAACTTGTCTACAGAATTCTTTCCAGACTCATCACTGCTTTTCGAGTCGACCATGCTTGTTGATTCTTGTATTTGCTTACGAGACGGTTGCCTGCTATTGCCAACACCAAAAGATCCTGCTCCTTTGCTATTTCTCCACTCCGCTCCCAGCACATTCTCCTGCAGGTCAAAGAGTAAATTTTATTGGTTTAATCTTAACTATGAAAGACGATGATCGATGACAGAAACTTCAGTAAAAATACCTCGTGTCGTTGTTTTCTTTCATGATTTACAAAGGCAAGAGTGGAATCGAAATCCTGTTGAAGAAACCTTCTGCAGAAATACATAACATAGTATTAGAGTAGAAATATATATGTGAATCAATCACATTACAGTACACACAAGATATGCTGTGCAAACGTTACTTCGAACATAATCTTCTCAGCTGTACTGAATTAAGGGTTTATAGCTGATAAGTTAATCTGAGATATTTGTTAAACATCAATATGAAGATCAAGAAAAAGCCACTGCTGATGAAATGCAGTTCAAACATAAAAGCTTTACAGTACCGAGGATAAGTCATCACGAAAGATAAACATGGACAATAAGCTCCGCTGTCTAAGGAAAGTAGAGGGATAGCGAGACAACTTACTTTTGAGGATTGTGATTCTGGGGATACTGATGATTATCACGCGCGTCTGAGAAAGAACCAAAATTAGTCTGACGTTGCTGGTTGAGCTGATGGTGAAGTTCTGCGACTTTCTGCTTCAGCCTGGCCACATCAGCCTCAGCAAGAGCAATTTCCTCAAGCTCAGCCCTTGTCTTCAAATATGCATGGATCGTTAATACTTCAGACGAACTAATTTTTAAAGAAAGATACCATTTCCCTAAGATTAAAATCTATACTTACTTTCGAATCCACACCATGTGAGCTGAATTGTCCAGAAGACATGCTCAAACCAACCTCCAGTGCTGCTCGGAGATCTCTTTCGGCTTGCAACTGTTCTTGTAATCTTGACACCTGTATAAGTATTCCCCACCAAACCAAAAGAACAATCCTTTGACATTAGGCTTAACTGTAGAGGGAAGAGATTGACAAACACGGATAGTTTGAAGAGAAGTTTTATACATCTTGTTCAAGCGACAAACGACGTTCATGAAGTGCTTGTTTCCTTCTCTCCAAGCTAGCCTGTAGTATTGCATTACCTCTGGCCTATAACGATAATGGTGATCCGTGTTAATAACTTAATGAAGTCAGATAATAAAGTTTAAGGCAGCAGATGATTACCTCTTTTGCTATTCGTTGTCGCAATTCATTTTTCGTGGTCTCGAGCCTCTGTATAGCAAGCCTACAAACAATTGACGAACTAATTTAGTAGTACAAAAACATAAAGCAAGAATAAGCTCGAATGTCAATCGATTCAAGCCTATACCAAAGAGATGAAGCAGTAGATTACAATATTTAATAGATCAGCAACATAGAAAGAACATCTATAGTCTTCAGTAAGTTGCTGAGACATCAGCCGTTTCATTCTATGTCACTAAAGTAAAAGGATTCTTAAAAAAAGTACAGCGTGAAAATGAATATTTATAACATATGGATAGATAATCACAATCATAATGCTAGCAGAAACATCTTCTCTCTATATATATAAAGAAAGAGAATACACTCAAGAGTGAAAGCCTTACTCGTCTTCTCCTGAAGAATCAAACGATCCATCTGTGGATATCTTTCTGGCCTGAGACAAACAAAGAGCAAAGCAAATGTTATTGATATTATTCCACCAGACATTGATTCATTATCTCTATATGATTCTAAGACGTGACACGTATAACTAATTGGAGGAGAAGAATTTTCTAGGGAATTTGCATCTAATAACCAAAAAAAACCATATTTAAAAAAATAACCACTTTACCCCCCCCCCCCNCCCCCCCTTTTTTCCCTTCCTTCTTCCTATCTCTCTCTACCTCTCACTCTAACAAACTAATTTATCTTTTTTTTTTATTAAGTAAATTAACCCAATTTTCTATCATGCATCCATTATACTTGAACTAATCTGCCACATGTACAGAATCAGAACTATTTGATCAAGATAAGCAAGCACATACACTGCCGCGACCCCAGAATGTTGCACGCTTTGCAGGAACAGAAGATGGTGTGCCCTTGTTCACGGGCTTCTCACTTGATGATTCAAGACCAGGAGCAGCCAATGTATTTCCATGGGTGAGTGCATTTAGAACCTTCCCTGACTGATAAGATTCGCCGACATTTACGAGACATGAGTTTTCTCCATATTTTGTTGGATCATCACCTATCTGCTCTCCAGCTTGTTGATCCGTGGAGTTGACAAAAGGATTTCTCACGAGATGATCTGTTCGTACGTTTGAATTTCGTACTGGACCATTTATCTCTCTAGGTGATTCAACATCAGAGTCATCAGCAACAAATCCCTACAAAGAATGTATTCAGCAATCCTTACATTATTATATTTTCTAGCACGGCTGACTTTAAATCATTTAGAATAGCAGGACTACATACATATATAATAGCTCATAACTAAAGATATAAATTCTATATTCATGAAACCATACTTCCCATGTTTAAAGGCATTTCATTATATCACCACCTATATTCATGAACCATACTTCCTATGTTTAAAGGCATATCATTACATCACCAACACTATGCAAATAGATATTTCATGTAAACTTCGCATGGAAGCGTGCGTATATTGAAGGAAGAGAGACTTAGACTGGCTAAGAGAAAAATAACCTTGTATTCATAGAGATCGCTGCCTGTGCATCCGCTGCTCTCACTCATTTTTCCACTCAATGCACGCTCGTTGTCATCATCTGTCACTGTTTCTACTTCATTCTCTGCATTATGATATTCATTTTTGGGGTTGTTGTCATCATCACTAGAATCATCAGGCCCACTATTACCAATATGTGATTCGGTCGAAATGGAACATCTTTGAATATTTTCTTCCTGAAAATTGCAGATGTATAAGACACAGTTGACCCAACAGGAAAGTATAAGACACACAACATAATTAAATATGTATGAAACTATCTAAGTGCGTCTTACATCGAAGATACTTCCATAATCCTCCAGGAGAATAGTAATGATGGCTTGAGCATTATTGGCAGCATTAGCAGCAGCAAGAAGCTGAGCAGAATTGTCTTCACCGCTATCAAAGTCGTCCTCAAGATCGCACTCACCAGCCAGTAGAGGACGTAAGAGCAGGGGAGCCATGCAAGCAGCTACAGCAGATGGGTTCATTCGATTTTCGTGGGAATGAGACGAGATAGTATGCATCATTTTCAGAATCCTGGGGGTACAACGCAAAAAAGTAAGAATATAAGAGAACACCATATAAAATGATTCTCGAGCCCTCATACTCATAAAACTCTCAAGACATTTATCTAGCCTATTGTCTCAGACTTGGCAGGAAAAAGTAATCTCAACTGTAACATCTAATATATCTTATAAAATGTTCGCAGTGAGAAATCGGCTATTATCTCTAAACAACCCAGAAGGGAGATCTGGAAACATACCGTTGTAGTAGACGTCTATTAGGTTCAGGAAATGTTTCCGCCATAGCAGAGCGTAATGAACTAATGCGAGCCTCCTTCGACTCGATTCCTGATCCAGCAAAACGATTAGAAGGAGGTCAATTTCACAGAGGTTCAGTTAGATCTGCAAAAATTCTTCACAGAAGACCATGCAAATAAATATATATATATATATCTACACACATACACAGAGATCTGCATGAGTACAAATATGACTTCATCAGAGGAAGGAGAAGAGGGTAAGTTGACTCACTGTAAGCTTCCAGCAGGGCAGTACAACAAGATGCTGAAACCGGAGAAGAAGGCAACTCCCTCAGTACATGCTGCAAGTGAAATGAAGTTACCTTAGTATTGTAACAGACAATGCGCAAAATAACAGAATAAGAAGTTGAGAAGAAATTACCTTAATGCAGTCTCCAATAACATGCGGATCTTCATCAAGAGTGAACTCCGTTTTGCCTAGGTATTATTTGGAGAGGAAGAAGGAAAAATATGTAAACTGTGTATTGGAGGGAGCACATATCTTAAGCACCAGGGAAGTCCAAGAACATACTATAATAGCATGAAAAGATTTGCTTAAACTTAATTGAGAGAGAATTCAGTTGGCAGATTAAAGGTACCCTGTTCATATTCTTGAACTCTACGTTCCACCTCTTCCACGTCAGCAGACTGTCTTAATATTCCTTCAATTTTAGTTCCTGACGAGACAAAGGACCGGGAAACCAAAAAACTACAGTTAAAAGAAAAAAGCATTCGAAGAGAATGAATAAAACCTATTTATAACTGCAAGAAATTGTATAACAGATTAAATGAGATAAAGAATCATGAAAATGGCAGTTAATGTTTCATCGAAAAGGTTATTTTCCACGCGTTAAGTACCCTGACAAAACTATGGACACATTTTGATGCAAAAAGCGCATACCCCAGCAAAAATCATGACCAGGCAGTCAATAAAGCAATGGTGATAGCTACCAATATCTTCTCAAGAACTTACCATATTTCTCAATAAACTGAAGAGCTTTCTCGAGGAATGATGGGCTTCCATCAATATCTTCAAGAGCAAGTAAAATTGGTCTTCCAACAACCAAGGATTTTAATGGACGCTTATCCCGCCCTAGCAATTATAGACAATAAAGGCAGAATGACGTATAGATAATGGAAAGAAAACATTTCAGGCAGATTATTCATAAGCAAAGTAGAGGGATAACAATATTATTTATGTAAGACCATTATGCCAAAGTTATAACTTGGATTAGAACAAATATTGATGAAAGGAACCTTCTATAGCCTCGTTAGTTTCAGCACGGAATATTCCATTGTGACCCATGATGAGAGCTGCATTAGGGGCGTGTGCAAGAGCCTCCTCAAGAGCAGTTTTCCACTCGTACAAATCTTCATATGTCTCAGCCTGCGTCACAAAAAAAAAAAAAGTTAGCAGTAGTACAAAGATCATTTTTCGAGTACACATCTACGGAGAATGTATTCAAATTTTCTGTTGGTGTTGAAGCACCTTAAGAGTGAATGCTCTCCCATCACGCCCATCAGGAAATAATACGGTCAACAATTTTTTATCCTCTCTGACCACAACACTGAAAAAAAAAGGGCACAGTAAGTTGAATTTCATGAAATTTAAAAATCAATCAGCAATGTCCTGCATACCTTCCAGAGTTATTCAAGTCGATGCCACCCAGAGTTAAGTTAACTTCACCACCCTTTTGTGGTAGTGTACCCTGTGAAATTTTAGTCGGAAAGCTCAATATATCCGGATTCTTACGAATCTTATCATACATTATCAAAATAAGTCAACTACACAGTGAAAAATCAACGATGGAGAAAGGCAGTGCGATTGTAAGTACTAACAGGGTCATTTTTGAAGAAGACCAAAGAAGTACGTGTGAGGATGAACCAGCGTTTCTTCCAAGACGTCCAGCCCAATCCTATTGCGCAGAATGCCAAATTACAATGTTCAATGCACTATACTATTCCGATAGCAACAAGGAATTGCACAACTGGACAAACATAGTGAAATGTGACAACTTTAATAGAAAAACAGGGAGGCGCAAAAAGCCACAAAGATACCTTTCGAGGATATGAAAAGTGGACCACTCTTAAAAACCTGTCAAACAATTGCGAGTTACATAATATTAGTAACAACCAACAGCTTAGTTACCAAATTTACATTTAGATAACAGATAGTTGCAGAGACAGGTAAAGTCAATAAAAAAAATTTGATTGTTTTCAGTTCATATTGGGTTCCAGACATTATCAAATATCAAAAACTCAGAAATCTGCATGCCACTCCTTCAGCCAGTTGAATACCCCTATATCTGTCATATGTCTCATTTCTACTTAATTGAGAAATCACTTCCGTAGATACCGTTTTGAGTGTATTTTGCAATTTCAGCTAAAGACTACACCACCGATCTGCTTAATAATTCTGTCTATATGGCTCTTCCAGTTCTAACAAAATCACTCCGAAATTATATATTTCGTTCAATCAAACTTCTCTTTTGATGCTATGAAAATGTACTCGACGCAGAGACTATATACCTCACTTCAGCACTAGTTAACTAAAAAGCACAGGACCGATCAACCCAATAGGCTTCCAAGAAAAAAGAATATACGGACTTAAGATTACAAGGAAGTGAGGAACAGCTAATTAGAGCTTGTCAGAAAACTAATGAAAGGCTTTGTGTATCATGAAATTCCTAGAACAATCACTGCCTGATAATGTGGACATTACAATCTTCTAAACTCCAATCGTATTACAATAAGAGTTAACTTTATAGCAAATATACTTGTCCATTTTTAGCAATTCCAGCGTCCCTAGTAACCGAAATTCAGACAAATAAATTAAAATTCGACTCTTAACATATAATCATATATGATCCCCTCAGGACCAATAGAATCCGTATTCACAATGTATATAACGAGAAGAGAAAATGAAAGCGAGCCAAAGATATGCCATTACCGTATTTGAAGCAGCACCTCGTGGCCGCTCCAAAGCTGCTAAAGAAACCTCCATTGCCTCAACAGCATAATCTCAGATCCAGCCTCGAAACGGTATCCAGCTAATTTCGAGAAAGCCCGAAAGGGGGGTAGGGTTTCGATATCACTTCTATTTTGACGGAAAGAGACAAACAATCATCCCCAAAACCAAAATCTCCGAGGAATTGAAGAATTACACACACCCCTCAAAAGGAAACTCAACAGTGCCACAAACGCTCCGCCGCTGATGTCTTCCGTCCTCCGCCGCGAGATGTAAGAGCAAAAGGATTTAGCTGGAGATAGAGAAAAGAAGGGACATTGCTTTCCACCTACTTCTGCTGTGTTATGAGAGAGAAAGAGAGAGTGGATGGATTGGGTCATGAGTGTCGGAGAAGTCACGGGTCGGGTCTGGTAAAACTTAAGTCGTATTTA
The DNA here is from genome assembly GCA_900406495.1 of Sisymbrium altissimum. Lineage (NCBI taxonomy): Eukaryota > Viridiplantae > Streptophyta > Magnoliopsida > Brassicales > Brassicaceae > Sisymbrium > Sisymbrium altissimum. Next base: position 12,377 of record OVBI01000086.1, read on the forward strand.
AATCATTTCAACCAATCACGCTACTCCACCTCAGCAACAGCTGGTATGATCCTCTCCTCTCTCCCTCCTGCTCCACTGCCCAAAATTTAATAATTCCGGATTAGGTAATAGGTCCTGTGTTTCTTTAGTTTAGTCCCTCGTTACGACTCCCTTAGTCCCTTGTAAGCGAATAATATTCTACTTTCTCATTTAACTAATTAAACTATTAATCTACTGATATATAAAATGAGATGAACTCTCCAATTTTGAATGATTTAATTCTCAATTTCATCACATTCTCAGTCCAGATTTGTGATGTTATATCATTCGCGTTTTGGCATGCTCTGGTGATCCTAATAGAGGCTGATTTTGATCTGCTTATGGTTGTCTTCTTCATATATGTTTTTGTTCCTCTAATTGTTGTTGAAAATTTGTGAATGTGTGATGTATTTATATTTATTATTTAACCGATTTTATATAGTCTTTATAAAGGTTTTCTTTATCACGGAGTACACATCATTGAGGTAGAGGAAGGTCTTCAATCTTTAAGATGATGAATTTAAATGGACATTATTTATGCATATTCATATCGGAGAATATAACCTTAGGTTAAGTGTTACGAATAGAAACCGTATTAAGCGTTTAATCTGTCATCTATCACAAAAACAAAAACAAAATGGCTAGGATCACATCCAAAGATTTCTCAACACAGATCATCCATACTTAATTTCAACAAACATATCGCATGCACCCACCGGCTTTTGCCTTTGCCAAGGTATGTGATCAGATCAGACGGAAGACGTGTCTATGAGATATTCGAAAATTTGGTGTTGAAGAAATGGTGGCCAAATGTTTGTTCACTATTGATCATTATTGTTATTAAAAGAACACATTTTAGTGAGTCCACTATTTTTTACTATTTTTGTTCACTATTGATCAATACATGGTGGCCATGTCCGTATTTAGCCATCAATATTTGCGACAATTACAAACTTTAAGAAGTTTTCAAGGTGTGAGGCACCATTGTGTCAAGTTGACAAAAACACCGTATTACTATTACCTTTAAGGTATTAAATGAGAAACTCATGTTATCATAACGATATGATTGTGAAATATCGTTAACTACATTTTTTTTTTGTTAACTATCGTTTTATACATTTAAAGCAACAAAGAATAATTTTGGATAGAATATTGTTTCATGTCCTTTAATTTCAATTATAACTCGCCTTCAAACCGAAACCACATAGCTTAGTTGAAACGTTAAAGTAATTAATATCACTTGGCTCTTGCATCCTAAAATTAATTACGCACACGACTTTGCAAGAGTATGGGAATAGGAATGTCCCATTCACTTATTGTGGGTTTAAAACAATATATTACGATGTGAGATAAGGAATGTAGATCGTTTTGGTTTATTTCTTGGTCAGAACTGGATCTACTACTACCAGTTGTTGGAGAGGATGGTCCTAGTGCGCTCCAAGTAAGATATTATGCTCGTGTTATTGAGACAACACATAACAACATCTGACTCTCTACAAATGAAATTTCTTCAGATCGTTTTAATAATAGTATTGCTTTTGCAAACTTCAAAATTTCCGGATTTTTTTCTTTGGTGTCAAGCAAATGACTCATTTGCACCCTCTTTCCTTCCAAAGGAAATTAGGAACATCTCAGAATTCAGTCTCTAACTATACTTTATACCATGGCACAAGGTATTATGGTTTAAAAAACATGTCTCATAGTTCTTTCATGTCTTGGTTGATTATGTTACGCAGGCTTTCAACAAGGGAACAACTTTGTAGATGGGGCATGTTTGCCATTGAGGCCTGTGCTCCGTGCTCCTCCGATGTTGCAACATCACCTCTTCTTTGAGTGGAGGGTCTCGTTCACCATTTGGCTCCACTTTGCTTTAAAGATATGATCTAATCTTCATTTGGACTTTCATCTACCACTGGTTGGGTAAACCTGCCCTCGACCTTTTATCTCAGTCGAGCCAGCCTACTGACTTTCTCCATCATCTATCTAGTGTGGAAGGAGAGAAATGCACAAAACTTACTTAAATCTCTTCATTTGAAACTATTCATTCTGTTCTGGGCCGTCTAATTTGTGATCGTTAGCACTCGTTGGCAGCAAGATCTCTCTGTTCTAGCTTTCTCTATGAGTTTTACTTTTTTTTTATTAGACCTCATTTGACTTCATTAGCTCTATGCCTCTATCTATTATAGTGATTGTGTTTTTAAAATTTCTATGCAACAACAAATTGGGAAATAGTATAAATCTTAACAAATAGACCCAACAAAAATTTACAGGACTAAAATTGTTGAATACTTTTAATTTATAAATTTAGTGTGAGGTAGAAAAATAATATATGGAGGAAAAAGCATGCATCCAACAATAGTTAGTTAAACGGTAGAGATAAAACGTCAAATATATGTTTAAATTCATTTTATTCATTGGAGAAAAAAACTTTTATCATTTTCTTGATCGTCATGATATTTATTACCAACTAGTGCAAAACTATAATTTGTAAATTGTTGAGTTTGAGGAAACAAGCCAAATAAGAACGCTGCTACGGAAGCAAAAAAAAAAAAAAATACTCTGTCAGAAAATATATAAGATGCTATGACATTTTACAAAGTGTCCCAAATAAAAAAATACTTTACATATCGTTCCCAAATAAATAAAACGGAGCAGAGGAAGGCAGCTTCGTGTGATGTGAGTAGTATAAGGCAGTCGACACAATTACACCTCTCCTCGCTTCTCTCTCTCCTGTCTCTCTCCTATTTCGTCGTACTAATCTCGATCAAACCTGTGAAACCATGGCGACGAGCTCCGGGCGGTTAATCGCCGGTTCGACGGTGAAGATGAGCTCAATCGAATCGCGTAATGCGAAGCCAGCTCAATCCATTTCCTTAATCTGTCGAAATCAAATAAACGGTGTACCGCCTATCGTACTACGGTCATCTCAAAGGTCCAGGCAGTGGTTAATCGAGGCGGTTCCGCCGGCGAAGTCATGGGACGGATCTGACGATGTCGAAGACACCAAGAAGAAGAAGTCAGACGCGACCGTTGGAAAAACCGATCCTCACGTCGTCGCCGGGAAACATGATAAAACGATCGAGATAGTTATTGCAGCGGCGGCGACTGCGGCGCTGGGCGTCGGGAACCGCGTGATGTATAAGCTGGCTCTTATTCCTCTCAAGCACTATCCCTTCTTCCTCGCTCAGCTTTCCACTTTCGGGTAACTTATTTCTCTCTGAAAATGGCTAATATTAGTCTGTATGTGTTAGTCAAACTAAAAAACAATTTCGCTTTCGATGAAAAACTCAAAAAAGTTACGTTCAGTTTTTCAGATATTTGTTTTTGGTAAGAGAGGTTGATTAAATCTGCGACTTGGATTAATGTTCTCCACACTCTGTTTCTCTGATTGGTGGTTATCTAAGCATACTAATAATTGGTACAATTATTGAACCGGAACATTTATTTTTGAAAGACGATTCCAATAAATTGTTCGATTGTGGGAAAGTTGGTATCATATGTCTTATGTTTGGAAAATGCATAAGACCAAATTTTTCGTACGCAAAATGTTATTTTCAGAAGATTCTCTTTTAGAAATGGGTCATCGTTGGCGACCTGACCTCTCTCCATTTTAGATACCTTTCGACTTTACCAAACATATTTTTATGCGCATAAAACTTTTTCTCACGTGCGAGTTTCTCTGGGACACCACCTACTTGGGGTATTTTTCTAATGATGAAAATGAGTTAATGACTTTTTTTTGTTGGATCTGCAGTGAAGTTAATGACTTATCGAACGAAATTAATACCAGTACTACTATTATTTATGTCAGAGTCATGTCAGAATATTTGTTTTTAAATCTGGATTTATTTAACCACGTGTCAATCATTATTTTTTTTTTCGCACGTGTCTCTCTCTCTTTTGCGTATATGGTGTGCTGTGTGCAAGTTGGTATGTATATTAGTAGTATATTATCTTGCTTTCAGATTTTTAATATGTCGACTATCAATGAAAACATAAGATCTTTTAGACATCAGCACAGCAGTTTATGAGATATTCACTCTGGCTTGTGCTTATTGAGTCAAAATTTTCGGAAGAACAATGTATAAATGTGATAAATGGGTCCAATGTGATTTTAGTGTGTAACGTGCTTTTCACGGGTCACGGCCTGCTTCTGAATACATAGAGCTTATCTGTTTGACCAACCCATAGTTTGTTGTCACTATCACATACTCGATCTCCTGAATCTATCGTGTCTTATTATATTAACAAGTATAATTCGCGAAATAAAAAACAATTTCTTTTGCCATTTCCTTCTTGCAGGTATGTAGCTGTATACTTTACTATCTTGTATTTCAGATACCGAGCTGGGATTGTTACAAAAGAGATGCTATCAGTTCCAAAAATTCCATTTTTAGTTGTTGGCGTTTTGGAGTCTCTTGCTTTAGCTTCTGGGATGGCCGCCGCAGGTTTACTACATTGATCCTACCCTTAACACTTCTTTCCCATTCCACTTTCTATTGCAATTTCCAGTAGATGTATACTTTTGTTTGTTCTAAAATTACATCAATAAGCACTGTAGATGCATGCAATGTATGAAAAGCAACCCTGTTCATCTTACTTACTGTCGATTTTTCTTGACTCAGCAAATCTCTCTGGACCATCCACAACAGTTTTGTCTCAGGTTAGAAGCTTCAAACATTGTACCCTCTATCTTCCACAAGATCAGAGTACAAACATTTATTTTCCTGAATTCTAGTGTGTCAAAAGCTGCGCTTCCCTCAAACTCTGGTTTTTCTTGAATTACTAGCTAGATGATAAAAACATGGTTCTTGTCCGATATTTGTTTCAAGAGTTAATTCTAGTCGTTTTATTTCTTTGCAGACATTTCTTATTTGGCAAATTCTCTTCTCCATTATTTTTCTTGGGAGGAGATATAGAATAAATCAGATATTCGGATGTATTCTTGTAGCATTTGGTGTAATCGTCAGTGTGGCAAGGTTAGCCAGCTCGATTAATTTACTTGATACTAAAAATGACTTGGTTTCGTTGTCTTCTTTCCGTTTGGTAGACTAGTCAAAGGACACAACGTAACCAGTTTTAACAAAATATCTCATCCATGTTGGGTTTACATACTACTTTCTCTTGCATGCTCAGTGGATCGGGTGCTGCTCATTCATTTAAAGATGCGGGAATATTTTGGAGTCTTCTTATGGTATTATCTTTCATGCTTCAAGGAGCAGATACAGTAATGAAGGTTTGTCAATCACAAGCTAGTTATATCGCCAACTACAAGATTTTGGGCTCTTCTCTTTAACAATAAATTCCATATCCTTGTAGGAAGTCATCTTTCTAGATGGAAAAAAGCGGTTGAAGGTAACTATGCCGTCGAGACACTTCAACAACATTTGTGGTTATAGAATTCTGACAGAAATTCGTATTCTTACAGGGTGCTTCACTGGATCTGTTTGTTGTAAACTCATATGGTTCGGCTTTCCAAGTAGGTACTCTTTGTGTAGTTCCTCGTTCAGATAAATTTCTATTTTTAGCATCTATTTTTGCTAAGCTAATGTGCCTGTTTCTGTGGTCAACCTAGGTCATATGCATTGCGTTGCTTCTTCCTTTTCTTTCAAAACTTTGGGGCATACCATTTAACCAACTACCAAGCTATCTCAGAGACGGGGGTGCTTGCTTTCTGAACATTGGTGGTAGAACAGCAGGTTAGTTGATGCTAATGCTTTTTGCTCGAGTATCTCTTGGTTTTTTTCCACTGTGTGTAGCATTCAACAGCCTCGGTTTGGTTTTGACACAGGATGCGAAGGGGCTCCCCTTCTTCCTATAATGTTTGTCATGATGAACATGGCTTACAACATCTCTCTTCTACGCCTCATCAAGATCTCATCTGCTGTGGTGTCGTCTCTGGCATCCACCGTTTCAGGTACAACATTCGTCTTAGTATAGCTAATTAGTAATTAACAATGATATCACACCACGATCATCTCTTAAGAGAACCTCTTGTTTGGCTTTGCCCGTGCAGTGCCCATAGCGGTCTACTTTTTCACGCTTCCCTTACCATACCTTGGAGTCGCATCTTCACTTCCAACGGGGTTCGTAGCAGGAACAGTCATCCTTGTACTCGGCATGCTTCTATATGCTTGGACACCATCTCAGACTCCCGATTCGGTTATCCCCTCGCCCCCATCCACTTAGCGGCAGGAGATTGGTTTTGAAACTTTTGTATGTTGTCTTTTATCTCTCTTCTCATTGTAGCATATGCCCCCCTTTTTTTTGTCAATTGAGGAATAAGTTAGCTCATTGTTTGTCACATATAATCGGCAGTTTTTTTTTGTTTGCATATGATCGGTTTTATTTCTTTCATTGAGTTTTGGAAAGCACTTTGAGTATGAGCTTATTAAGAAGAGCATACTGCATTTGATAGTGGGTAGATATTCTTCTGTGATGAAAGTTTCAGCAGCTTTTTCTTTGGCCAACATGTAAACCTGTGTTTCAATAAAACTAATTTACTACTTATTCCACAAAGTTTTGTAACTCGTTAAAAAAACCCGGGAAATCCCACAATTCGGCGAATTACTAAAAGTTGAAACCCGAATCAGTAATTCTGGATAATAAATTATGGGCCCCACATTTGACACTCTCGTAAGTGGTGGTGACCTGACCTCTCTCACGCCTGAACTCACTCGCTACCCCCAAGTGACCCCAAAATGTTAAGAGTGACCGGAAATCTTTCGGCGGCATCATCTCCGGCGGTGGTGACGGCGTCTTTCTCCGCCGCTCTAAGACTCTCCGTTACCCCCACTCTCGCTCTCGCATCTCGTCCCCATCCTCGCTGGTTCTCAACGTTTTCTCGTTCATTTCTCGGCGGACGCGTCTCTTCACTCCGACCACGCATGCCTCCACCGTGTCCAATTAGGCTCTCTGGTTTCTCGGCTCTTCAAGCGAGAGGTATCCAACATTTACTCCCCCTTACTTTCTCTATCAAAGACTTCGTTACGAGCTTCTTCTCAGATACCTAGTTAGGGAACAATTTATCTTTAATCTCATCTGATTTTCTACAAAATTCCTACATGTGAGATTTACCGTTTCTCTATTCTCTAACTGGTTGATTTGTGATTATCTGTGTTTGTGCCTTTTGTTTATTTTCCCCCAGCTTCATCTAGCAGTGGGAGTAGCGCGAGTAGTCCAAGTAGAGAGATTCTGGTGCAGCATGTCCTTGTTAAGGAGGGTGATTCTGAGCTCTTTGCTGACCTCCAAAAGAGAATCTTAGATGGTCTGATTCCTTTTATTCCATTTTCACCCCCTTTGTTATTGATTAAGCTTTTGTCTCAAAACATAGTTACATACTTACATAGGCCTGCAAGCTTATATAGTCAGATAACCTTCCCTTGATACATTAGTGATTTTCTCATTACTTGACTGTCTCCTTCTTTTGTTTTATTCACAAGATTAAGCGTGTGTACTGATTTTTAAAGTAACTTTTTGTTCTGTAGGAGAGGATATGAGTGATCTTGCAGCTGAGCACTCGATTTGTCCATCCAAAAAGGAGGGTGGTATACTTGGATGGGTTAAACTGGGTCAAATGGTATGGCTCTCTTTTCTATAATTTTATCCATTTCGTTTGGTTATGTGATGAAATATGAGATTGGTATTGGTATTGCATACTCAGAACATTAGGATCCTCGGTTTCTTAGCCTCGTTATTACAAACAACTGGGTGATGTTACAATTCCTGTTGAATTAACTTTTACTTTTGTCATCCATGTGCAAATAAAAGTAGTAGAATGTAACCTATGATACAAGTAATTAAACGATGTTTGGACTTTCTCATGGAAGGACTTTGGCAAGTTCCTGCTGCGGTAAGACAATGATAGACCACTTAAAAATTGTTTTCAGGTACCAGAGTTCGAGGAAGCTGCGTTTAAAGCAGAGCTGAATCATGTGGTGAGGTGTAAAACCCAATTTGGCTGGCACTTATTGCAAGTTCTATCGGAGAGGTAATTCCTCTGGAAAACCATCCTCCGTTAGCCGATACCGACTGTTTTAATTGTCTTAACGAAAAAACTTATCTTCACAGGGAACCGGTGAAAGATATCCAGGTGGAGGAGCTGCATTCCAAAATGCAAGATCCAGTTTTCATGGAAGAGGCTCAGTTAATTGATGTCAGAGAACCTGACGAGATGTAAGTTCCTTTCTCATCTCGACACATTTTTTCTTCTTCACTGAAGCTTAATGTAATAGCTTCATTCTCTCTTAACACTTCATAACATTATGATTCATGTGTATCTTGCAGAGCTTGATTGTTTTGTCAGATAGATACATGACTATCTAGCACACTTTTATCATAGATTTAGGAAAAAAGTATTCATAGTGGTTTTTACATTGGTTTTTCTATTTTGTTTCACTACTTGTACCAGAGCCATAGCATCCTTGCCAGGATTTCAAGTGTTCCCGCTCCGCCAATTCGGAACCTGGGCACCAGACATCACTTCAAAGCTGAGCCCTGAAAAGGATACATTCGTCTTGGTATGTTCAGCCTCATCCGCTAATACATATGATATAGCTTTGAAAAATTTCAGTGGCTCAACTCTTAGATGTAGGTCTACCGTATCTAGCCTAGCAGTTTAGAGCTGTTGTGAGTTGGTTAGAGAGCAGTTAGTGAGGACTGGCTTTATAAGGGTGTCTCGGCAGATTCTTTTGGGTGTGGACTTTGTAGGATTTCATTGGGAATTTGGTTGAGAATGGAGAGCCTCTCATAAATAAATGTCTCTCTGGTTTGGTCGTAACTTTGTTTTTGAGAACATATCTCTAAGGACTAGAGGCGTGCAAATACCCACCCTACTGTGGTCTCTAGATTATAAGATGATATGAACAAATAAACCTCTGATGCTGAGAATGATATTTTGAAGTTCTCTGATTAGCTGCCTTTGTTCGCATACAGTGTAAGGTTGGTGGTAGGTCGTTGCAGGTTGCGAACTGGCTGCAGTCTCAGGTAAAAAAAAAAAGCTTTTCTGCTTCTCATATTAGTTTCTTGACATCCTGATATGTTTGATGGATGTGTCACATGTGTGTTGTCTTTGGTCCTCAGGGTTTCAAGAGTGTGTTCAATGTGGCTGGTGGAATACTAGCCTATTCTCGTAAGGTTGACCCGTCAATTCCTACTTACTGAAACTGTTCCATCAGAGATTTTAGAGCATCCTAGAATAAGCTCTCTTTATTTTTCTTGTATCCCATTCCTAATTCAAATACAGTAATCGCAAATCATATTAACTATATAATATAAGGTTCATTTTAGACATTAGAATATACCAGCAACCTCCGAAATTCTCCAGGAAATGCTCTCAACCTTTTGTAATAAATCCTAAAATAAATAATCTAATATTGCTTTAAATAACAAAAATACAGAGAGGCTTGTGCTTCCTAAAGTCCCTCCCGATCAGCAAACCCCATTATCGTTTTGAAAACTGAAGGCCAGTAAAATGGAAAATACTTGCAAAAACAGAAAAATACTATTCATGGCCATTCATAAGCAAAAACTCCTAAATTTTCTTGCTAAAGAAGAAACCAAAAACCTAAAAGAATAGACAGAGGAAGGAAGAAGAAGAAGAACAAAAGATCATTTAAAAATATATTTCTCTTCCTGGTTGAGAGCATACTTCCTCTCCCCTTATTGCAACAATGGGAAATTGTTGCTCTCATGGACGAGACTCAGGGTCTAACAAAGACGAACCCACGCCGGAAAATGGAGCCGCAGGTGGTGCTGGTGCTGGAGGTGCAGAAGCCTCTGTGAGAGCTTCGAGACACCCACCAGCATCTCCTCCTCCTGCAACCAAACAAGGGCCAATAGGACCTGTCTTAGGCCGACCAATGGAAGATGTAAAGAGCTCATATACGCTGGGTAAAGAGCTTGGTCGCGGACAGTTTGGTGTGACCCATCTCTGCACGCAAAAGGCCACGGGACTGCAATTCGCGTGCAAGACCATTGCGAAAAGGAAGCTGGTGAACAAAGAGGACATAGAGGATGTGAGAAGGGAGGTGCAAATAATGCATCACTTGACGGGTCAACCAAACATTGTGGAGCTTAAAGGAGCGTACGAGGATAAGCATTCAGTACATTTGGTTATGGAGCTTTGCGCGGGAGGAGAATTGTTCGATAGGATCATTGCAAAAGGGCATTACTCGGAGAGAGCCGCTGCTTCGTTGCTAAGGACGATTGTTCAGATTATTCATACTTGTCATTCCATGGGGGTTATTCACAGGGACTTGAAGCCTGAGAACTTCTTGTTGCTTAACAAAGATGAAAATTCTCCTCTCAAAGCCACAGACTTTGGGTTATCCGTGTTCTACAAGCCAGGCGAGGTGTTCAAAGATATTGTGGGAAGTGCTTATTACATTGCACCAGAAGTGTTGAGGAGAAAGTATGGACCAGAGGCTGATATTTGGAGCATTGGTGTCATGTTGTATATCCTCTTGTGTGGTGTTCCACCTTTCTGGGCTGGTAAATTAAGAGATTTCTGATTCCCTTCTCATATTTATCTTTCAGCACAAAGACATAAAAGGTATTCATGTTTTTTCAGAGTCGGAGAATGGGATTTTCAACGCCATTCTAAGTGGACAGGTTGATTTTTCAAGCGATCCATGGCCAGCCATTTCACACCAAGCAAAGGATCTTGTTAGGAAGATGCTAAACTCTGATCCAAAACAAAGATTAACCGCTGCTCAAGTTCTCAGTAAGCATCTCCTATTTCAAGGGGAAAAAAAAGAAGCTCCTACTACCTACTATATATTTCACTGAGCTCTTTTTAACATATTTTTTGTTTTCCTTTTTGTAATTTTAAAGACCATCCATGGATTAAGGAGGATGGAGAAGCACCAGATGTTCCTCTAGACAATGCAGTGATGTCAAGGCTCAAGCAATTCAAAGCAATGAACAATTTTAAGAAAGTTGCTTTACGGGTAAATTTATTATCTCTGTCTCAAAAGCATTTATGTATATAATTACTCTTTGTTCTATATATCTCACTGGCCTCATCAATGATCATCAATGAATCAGGTGATAGCTGGGTGCTTATCAGAAGAAGAAATCATGGGTTTAAAGGAGATGTTCAAAGGTATGGACACCGATAACAGCGGAACGATAACTCTTGAGGAACTAAGACAAGGACTTGCCAAGCAAGGCACAAGGTTATCTGAATACGAAGTCCAACAGTTAATGGAAGCTGTAAGTCTTTTTCTTTTCTTTTGTGTGCTCTCTATCTATCTTTTAAGATGCCAAAAGAACTGATTTTTTTTTCCTGTTAATTGTAGGCTGATGCGGACGGTAACGGAACGATAGACTATGGAGAATTTATAGCAGCAACAATGCATATCAATAGACTCGACAGAGAAGAGCATCTCTACTCAGCCTTCCAACACTTTGACAAAGACAACAGTGGGTAAGTACAGTTATTAGTACATATGTAACAGTTTATGATAGTTGACCAATTATGCAAATGATGGTCTCGGTTTATAGGTATATCACAATGGAAGAGCTAGAGCAAGCCCTAAGGGAGTTTGGCATGAATGATGGCAGAGACATTAAGGAAATCATTTCTGAAGTTGATGGAGACAATGTAAGCTCCTTTTACTATCTTTGATAACTTTGATATGCACATACAATAAAAATCTGAAAAAAAAAAACTAATTTAATTTGTAGGATGGGAGGATAAACTACGAGGAATTTGTGGCAATGATGAGAAAAGGAAACCCAGATCCTAACCCTAAGAAGCGGCGTGAATTGTCCTTTAAATGACACCCCTGGAAGAGTCTAAGTCAGAAGCACATATAAGAAAATCAAGAAGAAGAAAAGTTGTTATTGTAAAGTAGGCTTGGGTTGCTCATGATTCAACTGGAAGAGAAGATCACCAAGAGAGAGAGAGAGAGAAGTATGGGATTAGGGAGGTGTTTCATTTTCGTAAATATTTTTATGCTTGTCTACTACTGATTTAAGTTTCAGAGGTTTCTCAATGTATCAAAATCCTTTTTTCAATTCAAATATGTGCATTAGTGCTGTTTGTATAATCACAGCTGAGCAAAACATACAAATGGCATTATTGTGAACCGTGAACGTGTCATGTTTTCGTTCCAATTGGAAAATGAGAAGAATGTCGTCACAAAATGCATCTTAATGAAAAATGTACCAGGCGCTCAATTATTTTAGGATTGTTTTGTTGTTTCGTTTGTAATATTAAGAGATCAGTACTTAAAAGTTAATCACCAATACAAATACGCAACATCGTCTTCACAATGAAGTATTTTTCAACAGTTACGACTGTGACAGAAAGCCAATATTAAGTTTGGGGGAGTCGATTAGCAACATCATCCACCAACGACTTATTAGATTAGTAAACTTTCATCATATTGCATATATGAAAGTAGAGATGCCTGTGAAGTCTTTCTTTCTTTGGAGAGACGATTTTTCTTTTAAACGAAAAGCACATCATAGGTTCCAAAATATTCATGATCTACCATTTTAACTAGATTCTAATTGTAGATTACAGAAAACTCCCGATACAGGCAAAACAATCAACCGAAGAGCAGTGGCTTGTCCCGCGAGAAAGTGAAAATGGAAACATTAAAGATATTAAAGAGTCAACCATTCATATTCTTCTCTTCGCGATCATTTGGCCAATTGTGATGCGAGCGGTGAGCTACGCTGCCACGATGGTCGTCCTAGTATGACATTTGCATGAACCGAAAAGTAACCGGCATTTAACCTGCAAGTGCAAAAGGAACAATGAATTGGGCATTCAACTAATCACCCACCAAGGTAAGAATGTGTAAGAAAGTAATAAGAATTTTTTACTTGTCTACATCAGGAATGGCCATAGGGTCATATAAGTCTTGCTCTGTCCCTGCAACTCCACCCGCCGCAGAGTTTGTAATTTCTTGTGTACCATCTCCCTGAAATATTATCGACCATGAAGAACAAACAAAAAGTATCCACATATTGACAAAAGTTTTTTTAAGTTCATTTCTTTACCTGTTGCGGATACTGGGCATAGCCATACCCGCCATATGCGTACAAGGATGGGTCTTGAGCGGTCCCATAAGCATATGCATCATAGCCTTGCCCATAACCATAATACCCACTCCACTGACTCGGATCTGCTTGTGTAGCGTAACCATCCTATATAGAAAATACCAAAAGATCATCAACGATATTCAGTGAACCAGCGGGTAGAATAAGGCTCTACATCACATCAGTATAGGTTACAGCAAACGTTTTTTCACCTGTCCTGGATTTTTGCTCCAAGAGATGCGTACTGCTTGTTGACCAATCACATGTCCCTGCATTTTTTGCATGGCTTCTTCTGCTGACTGCCTGGGGTCAGCATGGGGCAAAAGTCATGATTTTAGTGAACAGAGCTAGAAATAAGCATACATGAAAAAACCAATACATGGAAGCAATCACAGATTAAGCCTGCCGGATGGTTTACCTGGTTTTGAACTGAACATAACCGTATCCCTTTGTTGCAGGTATTTTGACATAAATAATCTCTCCTAATGGCAAGAATGCTTTCTTCAGCTCTTCCTCTGTAACATTTGGGTCCAAATTAGCAATCGAAACCTGTACACCAAAAACCAATGCATGAATACATACAGGAGAACTTCGAGAAGAAAGCTCAAGTTTTTCAGATAAAACTTACCGTTGTACAGGTGATGTCATTTTCAGGTGCAAGCACCTGTGCTGGTTGAGCAACGTATGCTGGGACTGGTGCAGCAACTGCAGATGGGACTGGAACTGGAACCGGGTAGACAGCTAGAGAAAAAACTCCCAATTAGATCAATGATTTCCAAACAGCTGGACTAAACAAAATTCTACTAAGCATAATAAAATTCTGTGTTTTGTTCTCATACCTTTGGCGACATATTGTTGCTGCAAACCAATGTTTTTCTTAGGCGTTGCTGCGCTGATACGCATAGGCCTTGTTGAGCAATACAAACCATTCATTTCAGCCATGGCACGGTTCCTTTCACTTTCCTCTGCAAATTTGACGAATCCATAACCTTTTGATCGTCCAGTACTTGGATCAGTAACAACCTTAGCACCTCTAACAGAAGAATAGTGAACACGGAATGTCTCTTGAAGGAGATAATCCGTAACATCTGGCGCTAAGTCTCCAACAAAGATAGAATGATCGGGTCCAGCATCTACTTTCTGGCCTGAACCAAAAGAAGCCCAATTTAAGCGAAAAGTAACTTCCGTTCCGGGCATCTGTGTCCCATTGTACGTCTGAAGCGTTCTCTCAGCTGCTGCGTGAGATACAAACTCTATGAAACCATACCCTTCTGGCTGGCCTGTGATCTTGTTACGTATTACCTTGACCGAAACGAGCTGCACATGTAATGGACATTTAGATCATTATGTGTTGATTCAAATATCCCTTCATACTTAATATCTAAGGAGGATATGAACTATAAGAGAGTAAGCACATACAAAGATACAAAATTAGAGACATAAGAAAAGGATCTAACTGACACTTTCCAACAAACAATTCTTACTTGCAGGAGAGCCTATTGTGGAGCCTAAAACCAAAGTTAGCTGCTTTATCTATTCCTAATACTAGTACCTAATGAATTTAGGAGCATACCTAATCAAAACAAGTTGAGAGCCAATAGATATATATATAACACTTAACATCCTCAAAACCAAAGTTAGCTGCTTTATCTATTATATCTAAACGGCAAAAGAAACCCTATGAAATTAGATTAGTTTCCAAATCGAGAGCTGAGAATTGGAAGTATAGAAAGCTGAGGAAGGAGTGAGAAAAGTAACCTCGCCGGTTTGGGAGAAGCAGGAAGTGAGGTAATTCTCGTCGACCCAGTACTGCAAATCGCCAATCCAAAGGGTTCGTACTTCTTCCAGCGTCTGTGGATGGTGATAGCCTTGCGGCTGCGGAGGCATCATCATCGCCATCGTCTCTCTCTCTCTCTCTTTTCGTAGCGCCAAAACGTAACCTAAACACACAAGACGCGCTTTTCTGGAGGCGTCGCCCAAATATTCCTCCGGCCGATCTCTCAATGTTTTTCGACTAATTACTCAATTAACGGACAAGGGTATTTTAGTGACTTACTGTAGTAAAAAATAATATGATTTTTCTTTCCTTTTTATTTCGTAAGAGAATGAATTATTTGATGAAACTATATATAGTTTTAAAAAATATTTCTATTTTACTTCACGAATAAAAGTACGATTTTCCGGTAAGAGTGATGTACCCTACATATTACATATAACCTCCTTCAAAATAAATATTACACATCTACTATTTGGCAAATTATTTTTAGGTAATGAAGGTCTCTCATTCATTCTCATAAATAAGCGGAAAACAACACATAAAGGTAAATACTATTTTTATGATATCGTTATGTGACAAAGTTCTTGAATATAAGCAGAAAAAAAAAAACACATAAAGGTAAAAGAAATTAAACACGTAAAGGTAACATTGGTATAATAACTTTGAGATCCGATGTTTAAATCAGTAAATGAAACCATGAAACCTGAGCAAATACCATAAATTAACACCACCGTTTCAAATGGTGACAAGTGACAACATACCAAATGATGTATACTGATATAAACAAAAAAAACGTAAATGAGTACTAAAACAGGCGAAAGGATGGGAACGAAACGAAAGTTCAACTGCTTGCTAGTTAAATACAGCTTTTTAAGGGATTTCATATATACATTTTTTTTTGTCATCTGGATTTAATATATGCATATATCAATGAGATTAAGAAAAAATTCAGTTCAACTTTCACGTTTTTGACTAATCTGGAGAATACACCCCCAAAAAAGTAGTTGACCATAATTTGTTTTTATTAAACTATGTTTGCCGTTTGCTTTGCTCCATATATAGTCCATTACATGCCCACAATGTCGGATATAACGATTTAAGTGATTCGACCAATAAAATTGCAGTTTTTGTATCCCTGTGTTGTTATTGACACCGTATGTCACTTTTCAAACCAATATACAATGACATCTTGCAGCTAAATATGAACTCAGACATCCTCACATTATATAAACTGAATTTACATGACAAAAGAACATGGTTCTAGATTTTGTTAGAGGGGTTTTCGAAGAGATATTATGATGGTAGTACGATTAAATCATATACATACGTGGAGTAGAAGCTCAACAACATTAACCACATATGCATATGTTTGGCTCTAAGTGGATGGATGCATGTGCTTCTTTGCATTGAGAAGCGTTTAGTACGTGATAAAGATTCTAATGTGGTCAAAGTCAAAGCTCCTGATCTACACTTTGTTTCTCTTATACACCAAAAACTAAAATATTTACGTGTATGTGTTAATCATAGCCAATAATGTGTTCATTTAATTATTGGGGTATCTTCATTTCTCCCCTTGACCATCTTGTTGGTGTTTATATAAATACAAACACAGTGAAATTTAACTATTGTATATTTTTGGGGGACATCTTCGAACTTTTTTTTCAACACCTTGATTTTTTTTTTTCAACTTTCACCGATGAAAACCATACATACCAGTATACCACAACATATATTACATGTCCAAACAAGTATGGTTTGTAAAAAAAAAAAAAGGAGACTCGGTTACAGAGTCTTCTCAAACGATTGCTAGCTTTTTGCGTGAATTAGAATTGCTGTAATGATGAGTTAACATATAGCTAGGGACTAGGGTGCTACCGATTAGTCGAAACAAGTATTGAAATATATGGGGTCGGTTGAAATTTTGTATTTTGCGTTGCATGGAAATGGACAGTTATGATAAACAGCGACATGTGTTTAGTAGTAAGATCTTTGGTAACATCGCTGTCTCTCTCTCACTCCTCTCAACGACAAACATTTAATACTGGCACTGTTGTAGAAAAATAAAAACTAACAAAAGAAGCATATTGTACTACTTATAAGGGGGATGTAATTAATCATTCGGAGTTAACAATAATAGTAATGTAGTATATATTTTGGCAATGATAATTACTACAACAATCTGCACCATAACTAACACGAGTGGTCCAACACCAAGAAACCCGCTCATGAAGGTTCCTCCAAGTTAATATTCATTTTTGTGACGATCTACTTAGTAATCAATATTATAGTTATTTGAATATTTTGTAAGAAACGAAACGCAAAATAATAACCGTGATATACAAAGGTGTATCATTTCAATAAACAAAAGTATTAAAGATTTCAATGCTCTGACTTTTTTTTACTCTATATATAAAGATAAAAGACTATTACCCAATGGTAAACTGTGTGTGTGTGTTACGAACACAAATATTATTAAGCATCTCGTGTTTGAGTTGTACTTGTTTTCACATGGCAACGACACGAAGCTCATGTGAGGACATGTGTTTACTGTTTCAATTCTCTCTCCACTTCCCTTCAGTCAAACCCTTCATTCCCTCTTTCAAATCCACATCTACGATTTTTTAAAAAAGATTTCTGATAGTATAGCTAGATCAAATCATGGAAAACAAAAAAAATAATGGGTATTTATAATAATTCAATGCATCTACCGATCGATGTAAGTAATATTTTATATGCGATTTGCATGTTCATATCATCTAATCTTCATCTTCCGTAGGTTCTTCTTCTTCTTACAGCTCTGTAATTTGTCTGCTTCTTCTGTTTCCATCTCAACGTGTCCATGTGGTCTTACCTCATTACCTCTATCTTTCTCTCTCCCTCTCTATCTCTCAATTTTCTTTTATATATTATCCTCATCATTACTTTGTAAAATCTTCACTTCTCTCTTAATATCTCTCTCTCTCCCAAAGTCCACTTGCTTTGTCTGTCACTTCATAACTAGGGCCGTTACATATTGTACGATACTACGATCATGGTATCAGCGGAAACGGCGAATATGGAGGAGGCTAAGATGGTTTTCATGACGGATGGGCCACCGTCGTTGTCGGGACCTCGCATTTCCTTCTCCGCCGATTTGTCATCATCAGATAGCGAGGGAGATTACATCTGCATCAACCCAATGGGGAATCTCTTGGTGGGAAAAGAAGAGCAAGAGAAGAGCTCAGTGAAAGCCGGAGACTTTGAGTTTTTGTCGAATACCCAAACGATGCTCACAGCCGACGAGTTGTTCTCCGAAGGGAAGTTGCTTCCTTTCTGGCAGGTAAAACACTCTGAGAAGCTTCAAAACGTTACCTTGAAAACAAAAGTCGAAGAACAAGAAGAAGATCGTAAAGTAGTGAAAGAGGAGACTATTAATGCCAGCAAGGAGCAGGAGAATAACAACAACAGAGGGAGCTGGTTTCTTGACGACGACCCTTCTCCTCGTCCACCAAAGTGCACTGTGTTGTGGAAAGAACTTTTGCGGCTGAAGAAACAGAGGACCAACACGACGACTAATACGACGACTTCGTCAACGAGGGCATCATCTCTCTCCCCGTCGTCTTCTTCAAGCTCTACTTCGTCTTCTTCGAGCTCGATTGGGGATGCGGTGAAGAAGGAGGAGAGAGATAAGGAAGGGAAGAGAGGTAAGAAAGGGTTAGAGAGAACGAGATCTGTGACTATGAGGATTAGACCGATGATTCATGTTCCTGTTTGTACTCCGTCTAAGTCCTCTGCTCCACTGCCTCCTCTGTTTCCCCTAAGGCTTCAGAAAAACAAAGTAGAGAGACGAACTTGACAATGAACATCGCTTTGTCTTTGTATTATCTACCCTTCGTTTGTATGGGTTTTGTGATTAGATGTATTGTGTTTTGTTCAGCTGTTGTGATTGAGATCTGAGGTGTGACAGTGTATAAATGTGAAGACATTTTCATACCCGAAAACAATAAGAAATTCATCATTGAATACACCCATTTTTATGCTTTTCATCTCATTATGTTTGTAAGATTTGATAGTCTTTTTCTTTTTGTATCTCTTATGTATCTAAGCCAAAGTTTTCTTGGGTTTGGGTTTTATCAGAAAGATCAAATCTTTGGTTTAGACTTTGAGATGGTTCCTTAGTTTAAGATCTGAAAAAGTGAGAGAGACAAAAGAGTAAATGCCAAAGATAAGGAAAGAGCAAGAAAGCAGAGTACAGTGATGTGCACATGCAAGTTTCAGATGTTTTGTTAGATCCTTTTCTCTCAGCAAAACTCCACCAAGTGACTCTGCTCAACGTTTATAGGAAAGGGTCCACTCCTGCTGCCTTGGCCTAACATTTTTAACCCAAAATCAAACTAATCCCTAAACATCAAATTCATAATATCCAGTCCTGTTAGATCATATATGACTCCAACTATTATAATGCCACGCTGTCTTCTTTCATTACACAACAATAAACAAAAAGAACAAAGAATCAATGGACACAAAGAAACATACAAATAAGTATGTACAGTGTCTCGATCAGTATTCTTCTGGCTATGTATTCTCCAATCGTTGTTAGAATGAAACAGTAGATATATTATGTAAATTTACGCAGGCTACCAAACAACAGCACAAACCTCAAATCATGTTGCGGCACATGAATAAAAGAACTATAGTGTTCTTGTTTAAGCAAATTGGAAAGGTATTTTCTCTGTTTGTCGTTCAGCGCAGAGGTTAGAAAATGGGTTACCAGAAGTCCTGAAAAAGTGTGCATATTAAACAGTTCAAGACGAGATATAATACAGTATAACTGTGATCGGATGATTTTGTGATATCTAAGATCAAGTATTGGTTACCGAAGAAGTTTGCTTGGAACTTGGCCCGTTAGATTGTTTTTTTTTTTTTCTTTTGCACGAATCTAACACAGGAGACAAACAAACATCTATACATATGTAACAATGTCAATGGTCTCTTCTAAGATTAAAGAAACGTAGCAGCAATAGGCATGTCGATTTATTATAACGAGGGATACATGGCATGATAAGATTAAAGATACATATGGCTGAAGATTGATACAAAAAAAAACTATTTTCATCCATGTATACAACACTGAATTCCGCAAGGTTGATAGCCATCCTTCTGTCAAGAAAAAAAAATGTATTAACATGTAGGAAAAATTACTAGTTATGTAGAAAAAGGCCTAACGAAAAATGGAAAAAAAATACAGAAAAACTTGCGGAAACATGATTTGAAGTTTGAAAACAAGGCGCACTCGAGTCATTTGGGAAGTTTGGAACGAAATCGTCTAACAATCACTCATGAAATTAGCATGCAAGTTTATAAGTAGCTCCGCCATTGGAAATCGATATGCTTAAATGAGTTAGATATTTTGTCCTAGTTTAATTATATATTTCAATCCCTAGATCCAAGGAAACTATATCGTATTTTATCTAGTCACCTCTTCCAAATCGAGTTAGAAGTCTTAGACCGGCTTATGTACATCTAACCGGACGTGGCGCATTGTTTTTGGCAAGTTATATAATGGTTGCTAAGCTACTATAAAACTTGTTTCTTTTGGTCAGCAACATTAATGGTCACTAATTTACTATAATTTCTTTTTTAACAACATATAATATATTAATATACATATTTGGGTTTGAGCGTTGACACAGGAACAATACTAACACAAAGTACTAAATTGCATGTTTTAATCCTCTTAAAATAAAATAGCCAATCATATGAAACGACAATTATATCTTCATTCGGTATTTCGGTTTCGTGTAAACGCTCCAGAGATTGGCTTACTTTTTTTTGTTATTGATATATTAGCTTTTTTTTTTCTTTCTCTTAGTAGTATTTTTCTTTACACCAATATGGTTGCCATATATGTTATTTATAGAAATAAAGATATCATTTATGTGAAATGGAAACAAAATTGCAAGTAACATGATTATGGACACCAGCTAGCATCACACACATCATCACTCGCTACATCGACCGAGAGCTATCTTTGTATTTGCCGACTTAGACCTCACCTATAATAATTTCTTTTTGATCTCGTATAGTGAATGAACCACAACTGAGTCTTTGACTAACAACACATTTAAGATACCTTTTATATGATATATTGAGTTCCATCTCATTTCATAATGAGCTATGAACACTGTTATAAAATTCCTTTCTTTTCCCCCACTTTTTATCGTTTAGTATCACTTTTTTTTTTCCCTTTGTTTCATCAAAGTTAAAAAAGCGTGCTCGTGCCTCCGAAGTTTTCATTTCATGTGGTCGCACATCTATAAAGAAATGGTTCATCTTATCTTATTTAAATTAAAGAAATACTTCTTTCTTCTCTCGTATATCACTTTGATATTTTATTCACACTTTCAAACACGTCTCCTTTGTGGCAGACCACAAAAAGTCCAAAAGCCTACTAATTGTTTTTATAAATATCAAAATAATAATGACAAAACCATATTAAAAGAAAAAAAAAGCGACATTTAGGAAAAGTGCATAACCTCGATTCCATTCGTCGTGGGATTAGCTTTTCAATTTTCCGATACACAGGCGTAATTTAGCAAATGCTCATTTCCGGCGTGGAGCGATGTGGCTAGAAAACATTTCGAAATAAACAAACAAAATGTAGATGATATATAACAAAACAAAATATTCGAATTAAACTTTGTTTTGGTTTGGACATAACTATTCTGTGTCTACCCGTACCATCATCATCCCAAGTCCCAACTTCGAATTTGAAATTTAATTTTCCCCCACACAGTACAAATTAAACAATTACAAAACAAAAATAAAATAAATAAATAAAGGCGTTTCTCCGTAAATGCCCAAAGTACCCCTGATCTCTTTTCCGTCTGGATTGATTTCAAAACGCTGCTTCTTCTTCTTCTTCTTCTTCTCCTCTGATCTCCTCTTCTTCGCATCGTCTTTTGTCTGCGGAACTTGTGAACGATGGAGCAACAACCGGAGAGGCGAGAAGGCCGGAGCTTCCCCGAGCGCAAGGGACAGAAGAGAAAGCTAGAGGAAGGAGCAGCCGCCACGGAAGATCGAGAGATCTCTACATCAACCACCGACTGTGGCCATGCGGTTCTCGACGAGGTTGCCGCTCAAGTTTCCATACTAAACTCCGCCTTCTCCTGGCAGGAATCCGATCGCGCCGCGGCGAAACGCGCCACGCAAGTCCTGGCCGAGCTCGCGAAAAACGGTGAAGATCAGCCTCCGATCTTACTTCATTCTTCCGCGCTTTCTTCATATTTGTGTTGTATCCATGACTTAGTGACACAGCGATTGTTCAGCAGAGGATTTAGTGAACGTGATTGTCGACGGAGGCGCTGTTCCAGCTCTTATGACGCATCTACAGGCGCCGCCGTCCAGCGACGGAGACATGGCTCAAAAGCCGTTCGAACACGAGGTCGAGAAGGGAAGCGCGTTTGCGCTTGGTCTCCTTGCGATTAAGGTTTCTTCTCCGTCACCTACTTGTTTACTGTGTGTGTTAGCCTTTTAAGGATACTTTTGGTAATATACGGAGGGGATTATTAGTGACCTCGTTGTGGAATTGACTGCTTACAGCCAGAGTATCAGAACCTGATAGTAGACCAAGGTGCTTTACCTCATCTCGTGAATCTGTTGAAGAGAAACAAAGATGGTTCTACTTCCCGAGCTGTTAATAGTGTCATCAGACGAGCGGCTGATGCCATCACCAATCTTGCTCATGAAAACAGCAGCATCAAGACCCGTGTTAGGTCAGCATATTTTAATTGGTTTCCTTCCTCCTGTTAAGATTTGTTTTCAGTTCAACTATCCTCATGCCTTCCAGTTCCTGACAAGCAGGCTCGAAGGCGGTATTCCACCTCTCGTCGATTTGCTTGAATTTTCTGATTCAAAGGTTCAGCGAGCAGCAGCAGGGGCGTTGAGAACCCTTGCATTTAAAAACGATGATAACAAGAACCAGGTAATTTTCTCTGTCTTATAGCTTCTACTTAGATTTTGAGTCGAGCTTGATAAATTATTATTTTTGTGCAGATTGTTGAATGCAATGCTCTTCCCACGCTCATTCTAATGTTAGGATCAGAGGATGCTGCTATTCATTATGAGGCGGTTAGGAATCTTTTACTGGGTCGAGAGTTTACATTATCAACTGTTTTGCTACTTATCTCTGTACATGAGATTGACATTAAAATAACCAGTTGATTCATGCTTTTAGGTTGGAGTTATAGGCAATCTAGTGCACTCCTCACCAAACATCAAAAAAGAGGTTCTATCTGCTGGGGCGTTGCAACCCGTCATTGGTCTTCTCAGGTATGTGGAATCTCGCCATTTTGATTTACATGGTTAAGCATGAGTTGTTACTGTTAACCCTAGGTTCATTCTTGTGGTTTCTTCAATTTGTCTTTTTTAGCTCCTGTTGCCCTGAGAGCCAAAGAGAGGCGGCCTTATTACTTGGACAGTTTGCCTCGACTGATTCTGATTGTAAGGTACTACTATACCATCCCGGGTTTTCTATCCGCAGTTCCTTTGGCATTCCCCAAAGCCTAAACTCTTTTTGTTTGGTTATATTAGGTGATAAGTTGTTTGTTGCTGTTGATTTGTAGAATATACGTTCCCAATTCCTGCTATCTATCATTTCCCCTGATTAATAGGTGTCCTTTTCATTCTTCATCCCATACTCCAATATATAACTTTGCAGGTGCACATTGTGCAAAGGGGTGCTGTCCGTCCTTTGATTGAGATGCTTCAGTCACCGGACGTTCAGTTGAAGGAAATGTCAGCCTTTGCACTGGGTAGATTGGCGCAGGTTCTTGTTTTAAAAATTTTTAGTTTCAGTTTTAAAGTTGAGGCATTCCCATTTGGCCTTGTAAACTTGCAACTTCTCTCTTCAGAACTATAACCATTGAGTTATATTAAATAACAAAACCAATATTTTTTTTTTAATTTTTAGCATACCCTTACTCACAGGATTCCCACAATCAAGCTGGTATTGCCCATAGTGGTGGTTTAGGACCTCTATTGAAGCTTCTCGATTCAAGAAATGGATCCTTGCAACACAATGCTGCATTTGCTCTTTATGGCCTTGCCGATAATGAGGTGTGTTGTATGCTACCTTCTGGATATGTCTTAATCAGAATGCAGAATTTTATGGTAAACCTCATTAAATGGGTTATTGATCCATTTTTCTCCCCCTAGGATAATGTGTCGGATTTTATCAGGGTGGGAGGTATCCAGAAGCTACAGGATGGAGAATTTATAGTTCAAGTATGTATGGCGTTGTTACCCTTCCTCTACTTTCCAGAATCATATCGTCATATTCCTTTTATTGGCTAGATAGTAAATATTCTTAGCAACTTTCATTGTATTTGTTTTACTCGTTGGATGTTCATAATATACAATGTTTTCTAGGCAACTAAAGATTGTGTCTCCAAAACATTGAAGAGATTGGAGGAGAAGATTCATGGAAGGGTAAGTGAAATTATGCCCTTTTCCATCTCTGTGACTAAAAAATACACAATGCACGGTTGGTAGTGAAACTGCAATATTCTGGTCTAGTTTATGAAACTCTTTCAAAGTTTTGCATTTCTCTATTCAACCTTTGAGATTTATGTGCTTTGATTTGTAGGTTCTGAGACATCTGTTGTACCTAATGCGTATTTCTGAGAAGGTTATCCAAAGACGAGTTGCTCTCGCTCTTGCTCATCTCTGTTCACCAGAGGATCAGAGAACCATATTCATAGATGAAAATGGTATGTGACAGCTTTTTTTGAAATTATTATTTTACGAATTTTAACGCGTTAACCATTCAGTTAAGATGTTCTTTGTGCAAAAAGTTTTTATATTGAGTTGTCTTTTGACAGGGTTGGAATTTCTACTTGGTCTTCTTGGTTCGACGAACACTAAGCAGCAACTTGATGGTGCTGCAGCATTGTACAAATTAGCAAACAAATCTATGGCACTTTCTCCAGTTGATGCTGCTCCTCCTTCTCCAACACAAAGGGTGAGTTTCCTTCTTGCTTCAGTTCTGCAATACATAAGTTGTGGAAGTCTCAATGCAGTATTATGTTTGTTCTTTTGTGACAGGTTTATCTCGGAGAGCAATATGTAAATAATGCTACGCTGTCTGATGTAACTTTTCTAGTCGAAGGTAATCATATTAATCCGGAAGTTGCAGCAGTCTTGTTAGCTCCGAACTCCATATGTAAAACAGAAAAAATCATACTGCAGGAAGGAGATTCTTTGCACACAGAATTTGTCTGCTGGCATCTTCAGATGCATTTCGCGCAATGTTCGATGGTGGTTATCGAGTAAGTGAACTATTATCTTTGGGTGACCATCCTTTTTTCTTGTGGAGTAAATAAAACATATCATTTCTAGCTATGATGAGTATTTATGCTGCTTTGCTTCTCTGTCAAAGAAATACATGGTAAATTAATTATGTATATTGAGTGTAAATTATAGCTTAAATGTCTCATTCAGTTTGTGCTTTGTTCATACGACAGGAAAAAGACGCTAGAGATATTGAGATTCCAAATATCAAATGGGAGGTTTTTGAGTTAATGATGAGGTAGGACTTTCGTTCTAGACTGTGAGAACTCTTATTATACATGTAATTGACTCATACTTGGATTGTGATGCTCAGGTTTATATACACTGGATCAGTCGACATAACAATTGAGATATCACAAGATCTTCTAAGAGCAGCGGATCAGTATCTCTTGGAGGGGCTAAAGCGGCTCTGTGAATACACAATTGCTCAGGTGAGCTGGAATAATTGTAACATAAAGTGATGTGGTTTGCATAATAAATGTCGAAATCTAACACGGTTGCTTATGAATGAAAGGATATAACATTGGAGAACATAGGAGGCATGTACGATCTCTCAGAAGCATTCCACGCGATGTCTCTGAGGCAAGCGTGTATCTTGTTCATCCTGGAGCATTTCGATAAACTGAGTTCAATGCATGGGTAATATAAATTAGCTCTCTCTCTCTTTCTCTCTTTCTCTCTTTCTCTCTCATTAGCCATTTATCTGAAACATAGTGAATGAAAATTGCAGGCAGAACCAGCTGGTGCAGCGAACAATACCAGAGATAAGAGAGTACTTTTGTAGAGCTCTAACAAAGTCTACAACAAACCTGCAAAGCCTGAGGTTGTAGAATGTGGAAGAAGAAGACTGCACCTAACTAGAGAGGTAAGTAGACAAGGAGTATATTTATATATATAGAGAGAGAGAGAAGAGAGAGCCGCTATTAGAGGTCTTTATCGTCGTGTCCTATCCAGTGTTGTTTGTTTTAGTTATGTACTGTGCGTTTGGTTCATTTTCGTCATTGTATTGTATTGATTCTCTTCTGATCACAATCGGCCTTCAAAGAAATCGCCACTTTGTATCCAAAACACCATTATGGTGAAACTTCCATTATTCAATTCAAAATCCACGGTCCAACAATCCTCTATTCCCCTGTGTTGAAAAACAAAGATGCTTTGGGTAGGTTTGTGACTTCTGATGATGGTGTATGTATACTGACCTATGAGTTCTTGTCTGAATTATTAATCAACCCGATAATCCAATGAATAATGTTGAGACTCGAATTTTCATTTGATTTGAGGAAACGACATGCCGAAAACAGTATAATTTCCTATATAAAGAATTGAAAAATGGCTGGCATGTGTTTATGTAAAACTATGAAATTGCTGCTCTCATATTTGACACATACTTATATTATTTTCATAAATAAAACAATATTTATTGGAACTAAGATTTCTAAATATAAAACAACTATTTGAAATATACCTTGAGTAAAAAAAAGTGTCAAAATGTCCTCTTACAAGTAACGAGGTGATTTTTTTGGGGTGCGTTGGTGACTGATAAGTGTAATTGGCCATGACTCATCCATCCATGATCCATCAGTCAGCGAGTCACGACTCACGACGTATTAAAATTATTATTATTTATTTTTTTTGGGAATGCTTTTTATGTTCTATAGACTTTGACTCAACGTGGGAGGGAGATTTTAATTTAAGGAGCTCCGGTGAAAATTTTATATCTAAGGATACCCCGAAACAGGAAAACCCTAACACCTCATTTCACAGCCCCAGAGAGAGTCTCAAGAGCTTCGAGATTCCTCATCCATCGGTCAGGTACGCTTTTGCTTTTTGGTTTATTCTCATCGTATACGGAGACTTTGCGGGATAATCCAATGTTCCGGTTTTAGTCTCTGACTAGTATTATCAAGTACCGATGTTCCTTCCTCGGGGTTCGCGATTAGATGCTTCTTCTGGAAACTATCCACTTTGGAATGTGATCTCCGATCTTTACAATCACTCTTCTTAATCTCTCTATTACAGATTTATGCAAATAGCATCTTGTGCTCGATTTATTAGATTTAGTTTTTATTGAAAAATGCAAGTGGTTAATTGGCTCAATGTTATATAGTCTTTGTTTGATTACAGTTATAGATAATAGAACCTCCTCTGATTAGTTTACCTTTTGTGTGTGTGTTTGCACTTTGCAGTGATCTAAACTCTCTGGATTTGTGATTATGGCTGATACACTTGATTCCCGACCTCACACATTCTCGATCAAACTGTGGCCGCCGAGTTTACCTACAAGGCAAGCTCTCATTGAGCGCATAACCAACAACCTCTCTTCTAAGACCATTTTTACCGAAAAGTATGGTAGCTTAACCAAGGAGCAGGCTATGGAGAATGCCAAGAGGATCGAAGACACTGCATTCTCCACTGCCAACCAACAGTTTGAGAGGGAACCTGATGGTGATGGTGGTTCAGCTGTACAGCTTTACGCCAAAGAATGCAGTAAGCTGATCTTGGAAGTTCTCAAGAAAGGCCCTGTTGCTACTCAGGTTGCTATTTCAAGAGAAACAGTTTCTAAAGATGTATCTGCTTCTCCTCGTGAAACTGTTTTTGATATCTCCAGAGGGAAAAGGGATTTTATTGAGGCCGAGGAAGCTGAGGAGCTTCTTAAACCGTTGAAGGAACCTGGCAATGCTTACACTAAGATATGCTTTAGCAATAGGAGCTTCGGTTTAGAAGCTGCTCGTGTTGCTGAGCCTATCTTGGCGTCTCTGAAAGATCAGCTTAAGGAAGTTGACTTGTCTGACTTTGTCGCTGGAAGACCCGAGGTTGAAGCTCTTGAGGTTATGAATATATTCTCCAATGCGCTGCAAGGTAGTATTCTCTCATCTCTCAACTTATCAGAAAACGCATTGGGTGAGAAGGGTGTGAGAGCATTTGGGACACTCTTAAAATCTCTGAGCTCTTTGGAAGAGCTGTATTTGATGAATAATGGTATCTCTAAAGAAGCTGCGCAAGCGGTCTCCGAGTTGATTCCTTCTACAGAGAAGTTGAGGGTCCTTCATTTTCATAATAACATGACGGGAGATGAAGGGGCGGTTGCTATCGCAAAGGTTGTCAAGCGTTCGCCACTGCTGGAGAATTTCAGGTGTTCTTCCACAAGAATCGGCTCAGAAGGGGGAGTCGCTTTGTCGGAAGCACTTGAGCATTGTACTCATATGGAGAAACTTGACTTGCGGGATAATATGTTTGGGACAGAAGCCGGACTTTCTCTTAGCAAAACTCTTTCAAGCTTCAAACACTTGACTGAGCTATACTTGAGTTATCTAAATCTAGAGGACGAAGGTGCAATAGCCATAGCAAACGCTCTCAAGGAGTCTGCTTCGCCCATTCAAGTTCTTGAGATGGCAGGAAATGACATAACAGTTGAAGCCGCTTCAGCCATCGCATCCTGTGTGAAAGCAAAACAAGATCTGAACAAGTTGAATTTGTCTGAGAATGAGCTGAAAGACGAGGGATGTATCCAGATTGCAAAGAGTGTGGAGGAGGATCATTTGAAATTGCAGTACATGGATATGAGCACCAATTACATAAGAAGAGCCGGAGCACGGGCCTTGGCTCATGTTGTTATCAAGAAAGAAGATTTCAAGCTGTTGAACATCGATGGGAATATCATATCAGAGGAAGGCATCGATGAAGTTAAAGAGATATTCAAGAAATCCCCAGAGTTACTTGGAGCGTTGGACGAGAATGATCCTGATGGAGAAGAAGAGGAAGATGAAGAAGGTGAAGAGAAGGAAGGTAAAGGTAATGATGAGGTGGAATCAAAGCTGAAGAACCTTGAAGTTAACGAGGATGATTAAGTCTGTAATGTTGGTACTTTTCAATGTTTCATCTGTTTTTGTACAAGGATTATTTTAGCTGCCTGCTACAAAGACCAAAAATATTGAGACTTTGTTTTATTTTTGCCGATATCAATCCGTTTTTCAAAGAGAACGATTTTATCTCTATTCTGAGACATGCAGCTATTTGGTTTTTTGGATCTAATCAGTTTTACAAAATTGAGTTGTTGGATTCAGTTAGGCCACAGAAAGTGTTGGTTTATGTGTTCCTCTTAGACTTGTAGAATTGTTCAAGATGATACATGTACAACGGTCGCCATCTAGATTCTAGAGGATATGTCTTGAGTTATTAGTCAATAGAAAGCAAGACACTAACATAAATCACTACTGGCTGTGCAAAGCAATAGGCTTGATCACTTGTGTTGAAACCAAATCGGTTTGGTAATTCTATTCTGTTCCAAACCCATTTCAATCAACGATAAATGTAATGCAGATGTTCTCTCACACTACCTGCATAGATAATACCCACATTCCAGAAACACCAACTCAAAATAATTCTTTGTTGAAAGAAAGAGAATAGATACCAGTGAAGCAATGGTAGTGAAGAAAGAAGAGGAACCCAAATATGCATCTGATTAGATAAGCTTATCCAAAAGTATGGGTAATTATGACAAGAAAAACACAAAGAAGTTTCAAGGATTTTAACATGGAAATCCCGACAGCATAAAAACAAAACCGAAACTAGTTTGAAGAAATCAAAACCCCAAATTTCGAATTCCCAAAGAAAAAGCAAAGAAAACTAATCAGATTCTCCTAGCCCTCCTA
Source organism: Sisymbrium altissimum (assembly GCA_900406495.1). Taxonomy (NCBI): domain Eukaryota; kingdom Viridiplantae; phylum Streptophyta; class Magnoliopsida; order Brassicales; family Brassicaceae; genus Sisymbrium; species Sisymbrium altissimum. Next base: position 42,206 of record OVBI01000086.1, read on the forward strand.
GTAGCAGTGACAGTTTTGATGGCACTATTCAAAGGAAGAGGAGGCTTCTTGTTCTCCTTGGTCATGCTCCTGAGAGAGTACCTGGGAGCCGTCTCAACCACCGTCTTCTTCTTAGAGGTGCCTCTCCTCTTGGTGGTCATGGGCTCATGGTTGACACCGAGATTGTAAGGAGTTGCTTTGAAAACAGAATCGTCTCCTCCTTTCTTCCTCTTCAAACGCTCGTTCCTCTTGGCGGAGTACTCCTCGTAGAACCTCCCTCTCTCGAAGAGAGGAGCAGAGTTTGCAGCCAGATGTTCGAGGTCCGAAGCGGCAGCTCTGATTTTGAGATCCTCCTCTCGGGCAAACTCCATCTCCACCATCTTCGCCAAGGCGTGTATCTCGGTTGAGATTGACGAGTACTCGATCGGGAGCTTCGGTTCCAGATCTGCATCGCTCAGTCTTCGTCCAGGCTTTGGTGGTGTTCGCAGAGTCGAAGAGGAGTCGGAGAGGATGACTTGGCGTGATCGGAGACGGATTGGAGATTTCGGAAGCGGTGGTTTCAGGTATGACGATCCCATCCTCGACATCTCTGCTCTCCCAACAAAACAGTGAAGAGATTCTCAAAGAGAATTGCAAAGAGATTTTGTCTGATTTATTTTCTTTTCTGGAGGAGCGGACTCTTACTTATGTCTTAACGGTTGTATTTCTTCATCCGACGGCTATGATTGGTCCTAATTCAAAATTGGAAGGTTTTGTAATATTTTTTTTTGGCTTTTTGTTTAAATAGAAGCAAGTGCAATAATGTTTGAACCGTTTTTCGGAAATTAATATTGTTTTCTAACTTACCTTTGTTGGCAGGATTTGCCTTTAATTAAAAAGGGATCAAATTCAGGGAAATGCCAAAATATAGGTCTTACTACTTAGACTAGGATAGTAGACTAAATTAATTGCCTTTAGTCATTTTTCATCTGTTGAATTAAACAAAAAATACTCCATCTTCTTATATGACTTTTACTCAACTCTTATCATATATATCCCTTTTGTCTCTCAACACTCTTATTATTATTCTTCCATGCCCAACCTTTCTTTCCCTGACCGACTATCTTCTTTCGTTTGATGTCTCAAGTCGAACTTTTTTTTTTTCTTTCTTTCAATAGGCCTAGAGTGTATTCTTGTCTTGGCTTCAATGTCGCTCGTTGGTTTTAACAATTTGGTGTTGACTTTGCAAACTCAATCAGGACCCGTATGTATTCTGCTTCATTTCCTCTTAATTCAAATTCATAATTAATGCACCTATGGGAATGCAACATTCATAAGGAAACTTTTACAAACTAAAAAGAAAACGATACCCACTTTTGAAAATGAAAAATCTTCTCTGTTTATATATATCTCGGTTCTCTCTCTTTTAAGTAGCGCAACGAAGTACAACACACACATGGTATTCTCAACATGGTCAGCATCTACGGTATACCCGGAGAAGATTACTACTTGCCCTTGTCTTTTCGGACGTTGATGTTTCGATTACAACTTTTCTACGACTCTTTCGTTCCGGATCATAATAATAAACATAACCAAAGCTTACTTTTATATATTCGTTATCGACTATATATATATAACCATTTCACCACCAGGATGAATGGCTCTCGAAAATCTGATATCACTTGGTAATTGTCGAAGCACGGTTTCCTATAGCTCAGGCGATCATTTACTCTCACTGGCAGCAACGCAACGACCGTAATAAGAGATATATCACGGTACAAGATGGTGGACATCTCACGCGTCTCCAAAATTCTCTTGCATTATGGTTTTAGACAGAAGTTTTCTTATATTTGAGACTTTTCTCTATCGGTTTTAACTCTTCTATGACTCTTTCGTTCCAGATTATAATATAGTAAACCTCCAATGGGATCTCACCATTATATTGGTTACGGACTACTAACGATTTCACCACCAGGATAAGTGACACCTGAGAATCTGATCTTACTTGGTAAACCTTGAAGCATGGAAAATAACGTTAGTGGATATAAAACATAATAAAGTGTTAGAAACTTAGAAAATATCCCGAAAAATAACTAAAGAAAATGTAAATCACATGAAAAACAATATATTCGGGTTGATAGCTAATCACAAGTGTATTACATAAAAATTCATAACAAAAGGGAAAATAACAATCGATGCAAAGCATAAGCACATATTTAACAGTAACAATGGCACTGTGCTCCACGACCACGAGGAAGACGTTTGCAAAAACCGCCTTTCTTACACCCGTTAAGACACCACGTGTTACATCTCTTTTTGTCTTCGTGCGTTTTGCACGCTCCAAATTTCGGATGTGTGTTACAGCACAACGAATTATTGGATCCGTCAACATCTACAAAATGCAAACAAAACATATATATTCACCTTTAGGAAACCACGCGTTGAGATCAAACAAATTTGAATATAGAATACGTATTGTGTATTCATACTTGCTGTTATATAATATATTTTTATGTAAAGTTCAGTACTTCTCAAAAATGATTTAAGAATTTTTTTTATAAAAAAAAAAATAAAATTCGTGTGTTAGTCCTTTATTCAAAAGATTATTAGGAAAAAGGTTTTATGGCGAGAGAGAGACTAACCAATATAAAACAGAAGAATAAGTAGCATAGCAAAAGACACGATTTTCATGGTGGTGCTCATCTGTGATCTTTTTGATCTTCTTCTTTTTCTCTCCCAACGACCTTAGCTTTGTTTTGGAGTGCTCTTCCATCTACTTATTCTATTTTGCCAACGTATTATAAATTTAGATAAAGAAAAGCTGATGCTATTTCCTAATTAAATGGATCAAATTTCTCGTTTTGACTGCTAGTTATAGATTTAGGCCTTGAATGTTTATAGATTCTAGATTTGTGTTTTGTTTTAGTTTATGAAAAAAAAAAATTTATCCAACTTACTCAAGATTTTATAAAGGCCAACCTGTTACAAATGGTTTTTCTAAAAAAAAAAAAATGAGTTTTTGTTTTCCATCTATTTATCCTATTTTGCCAACGTATTATAAATTTAGATAAAGAAAAGCTAATGCTATTTCTTCTTGCTCTTCACTCTACCTCTACCTTCTCCTTCGTTTCTGAGAGGCTTTTGAAGCATCTTCTTCTTCTTCTTCTTCACTCTCCATCGCTTCCCTCCACTGCAAATCGCTCAACGAGTCGCTGTACACGGTTTCTTTTCGCTTCCGCTTACCTGTGACGGTACCAAAATGGAATTTCGACGTCTTAGACTCGTCTTCTTCAGTCTGTGAAGTGTAAGCCCACTCAGGAACTTCCTTCTCGTCCATGAGACGTGCCATGTACTTCTCCTTTTGACGTCTCTCCTCGTCCATTTGTTCAAACATCCAAAACTCATCCTCGGTTCGAGCTGCGAGTCTGTTAATCTCTCTCTCACTTGGCACATCATTCCCCAGTGAGCTCGTTCCTTTCCTCATGATCTCTTCCAGCATCTCTCTCCTGTCTTGAGCTGTTGATGATTCATAGTTTTTATTCTTAGCATTTAGTACGAAATCATGTTTTAGTTAGTTGATTTATTTGACTAGTTTTTTTTACCAGTAGAAGTTGTGTTGAAGAGTCCTGCTTGTATGACTTTGGCGTCAATCCCCATCTTTTGCTTTGCACGCTCCAATATTACTTCTTCAATGGAGCCAATGCTAACCAAAACAAACACTCTCACTTCCTTCTTCTGCCCTATCCGATGGGCACGATCCTCTGCCTGCTGGTCCATCTGTGGATTCCAATCACTGTCGAATATAATAACAGTGTCTGCAGTTTGCAAGTTCAAACCAAGACCACCGGCACGCGTGCTCAGAAGAAACATGAAGTAAGGAGAGTCCGGTTCGTTGAATTGCTTCAGTAAACTCCCTCTTTGGTCTGTCTTTGTGGTACCGTCGAGTCTGAGGTACTTGTAGTCATTGACTGTCAAGTAAATTTCGAGAAGGTCGATGAGACGAGTCATTTGAGAGAAGAGAAGAATTCTGTGTCCAGCTTTTCTCAGTTTCGGAAGAAGGCGATCAAGGAGCTCAAATTTCCCTGAAGCTCTCACAATCTCCGGAGTCTTCCACATGTTATAGTCTCCCCCGACGAATAGGTACGGATGGTTACAACACTTTCTTAATTGCATTGACAAATTCTGCAGACTCTTTGATTTCCCATTCCCTGCACATAAGGACTCCATTAGCAGTTTTCACTTACTCATATATATTCTTTGCCGAGAGATGTTAAGATTCTGGAGAGAGTACAAGCGAAACTTAAGCTGCAAACTAACCCGAGTGAAGGCCAACCCTGCCTACGTCTGTAACTTGTTTGTAATACAATTTTTGCCAAGCCGACATATCACACTTCAGTACGACTTGTGTCTTTCCAGGAAGGAATTTCTCAACTTCACTCTTTTTTCTTCTCAGTAGAAACGGCCTTATGACCTGAAAGTGACGAGAGTGTTGTTAACACAGGGTGTTTTGCAATGTGTCCAGATAGATGGATAATAAACCCACATATAATTGAGTAAAGATAGATGCATAATAAACCCACATGATGCAGACGATTAATAATCAACAGCTCCTCCTCATCTGAAAGAATGGCAGTGCCACGTTCTGCGAAAGGAGGATTAAACCATTCTTCGAAATTTTGAACCGAGTTAAAGATCTGAGGAAGGAGAAAATTAAGCAGCGACCATAGTTCTTGCAGACTGTTTTGTATGGGCGTCCCTGTTAATATAAGTCTCCGCTTAATACGGTAACTGCATCCAGGACAAGTTAGTGTAAGCAAAATGTATTCAAATTTCCTCTGTGACAGCATCCTAAAGAGATAAATCAGAGTAGCAACCAAATAACACCATTCACCTTGGATTTCATTAAGCTATTGCGTAATAAGGCTTGTCTAAATATTTCCATTTAGAAACTAGAAAAGATTATGAATGACCAGATATTCATGCAGAAACATACCCTGTTACTAGAGTCCTTGCGAGAGCACATTCATGGTTCTTAAGCCTATGTCCTTCATCAACAATCATGTAGTTCCAATCAATTTTCTTCAAAAAGGATTTATCTCGCATGATCAGATCGTAGTGGGTTATCAACACGTTAAATTTTCCTTCTCCTGCTATTCTTGCTTTTATTTCATTTCTTTTATCTTTCGGTCCATCGTAAAGAAAAGCGCCAATGCTGTAAAATGGACAAAAATTGCAGCAATTTTCATACACAACATCTATACCAATGCAATTAATGGAAAAAGTGGAGGTTATGAACATACCTGGGTGCCCATGTTGCAAACTCAGTTTCCCAATTTGGTAGCACAGCTTTAGGAGCCAATATCAGATGAGGCCCAGGCACATGTTTATTCTCAAGAAGATACGCAATCAGCGCGATTGTTTGGATAGTCTTTCCCAAACCCATCTCGTCAGCTAAAATTCCATTATAGTCATTGTTGTATAGAGAGACCATCCATTGAAGCCCTTCTAATTGGTAGGATCTTAGTTCCCCACCTTGTAGAAGGGATGGCTGCTTCGTCACCTGTTAAAGGAAACATCGAGAGCTGAGTTAAACAAACTTACTTAACCATACTCTTAATTAACACTAAATACAATCATACTACCTTCTCTTGTATTGAATGGATAGCCAAGTTATACTGCCTTTGGCCTTGTAGTAAGTCAGAAGAATCATCATTATTGTCAGACTCAATGATCTCAATATCTTGGTCAGGAAGCACATCCTGGAGAGCATCAACTTCAGATAAGTCAGATTCTGAGCCTTTGATGCCTTCTGAAAGTTTAGCATCTTTCTGACGCTGGACAGCAGCTCCTAAACTAACAAAGATTTTGTTTGTCTCCTCTAGAAACAAGGTTAGTTTTTCATTCTTGCTCTCCTTTGCTAGTTTCATGTACGCCTCTTGATCATCAGATTTAAGCGCCATGATCCTTAGTTTTTCAGCTCGGGTAGCACGTTGCTTTTGTCTTCCATGCCAGGCCTGTTAGATAATGTAGATATATGGCAACAATTCTTTTTTTTTTCTTAATAAAAAAGTTTGTATAGTAAAGAACAATCATACCTGGACATAATCATTTCTTTGCTTACGGCGTTTCTGAGACAACTGGATCTGCAACTGGAATTCACGAACAGCATCGAGTACTTGTGCAAAGAATCTCCTCTGTGTGGTTTGAATCAGATTCTTCTCCTCTTCTTCTAAACGTGATAGCCTCTGAAGAAAGACTTTGAAAGCATGAGCAAAGAGTAGGTGAAGAAGAAGCGAGTAAGAGATGGAATTACAACTGTTAGTCTAGCTGTCCTTATGGGTATCATCTCAGAACACCACCAGTTTCCATTAGAAAAGTTAGTATGGATTAGATGTTAACAAAAGAATAAAGAAAAAAGAAGAAGTTACCTCGGCATCACGCTTGTGTCTGGATTGATCATCAGCTTCCATAGCAAAAGGATCACCAACCCCATAATATGGGGAAGGCAACCGCATCATGCCCCAGTCATATAGTCGAGAATCGGGATGTGAACAATTCAAACGCAGCCAGTATTGAGAGGTCACCTCAGCACGAACCTTGCATTGTAGTTCTCGTAACTGCCATACAACCAAAGACACACATTCATCACTCATGAGACGATAAAAAGAGATGAATCTAGGGTGAGACAGAGACATACCTTAAGCCCATAAAGCTCAAGTAAGCATTTTTTCTGCAATTCCTCGCCTCTAGTGGAAGGTAATCCTGATTCAACACACATACAGACGAGTTATAAACACAATTTGGTTGTCATAGGCTTTTCTAAAGAAACATTGAGATGCAAAAAGCAACCTTCAAGTTGAGATAATCGGTGCTGGATATGAGTCTGATGCCGAGTTTCGTGTAGTTGGGTAAGTCGAGAGCCTGATTCAAAGTTTGGTCGCTGCTTCAAAAGTGCATCTTCGAACTCGCTCATCAAATCACCACTTCCCTAGCAAAACGCAAACTAAGAGGTTAAAACTCTCTCTCTCTCTCTCTTCAACAAAATTCGATCCAAAAAAAGAGGAGATTGCTTACAGGAGGAGGAGAGAAATCGGCATTGTAGATGGAAGCAACGGAATTGTAAAGGTGACAAGGCAGCGGGAGGTCGCGAGAGACGTAGTTGAGAGCAGAGATCAGAGACTTGGTCTTCTCCACGGGATCGTCCTCCTGCTCATCTACCTGCGTCACCATGGCGGGAACTTTCTCTTTGTTCTTGGAATTCAACTGCTTTTATTTTTATTTTCTTTTTCTTTGTGTCCCGTTGCGTTTTTTTGTTTTTGTTGAATCACACCAACGAGAACAGCGTACGTATTAATCCGCTCACGCGCAGCGTTCTATCGCCCTCTAAACCCAGCGGCTATATGCCACTTTCCCCTAAACGATCCCCCTCTCTTGTCTGTTTTACAGATTTGCCCCTTCTTTATTTTGGGCCTCCCTTCTCTTGTCTGTTTTACAGATTTGCCCCTTCTTTATTTTGGGCCTCCCTTTGAGGTGAGGCTCATTTAAATATTTTTTTGTGTAAGTTACTGGGCCCATTCACGTAACTAAATCATCTTTCAAATTGCCTTTCCTTGATAATCCAAGAATTTTTTTTTGGTTTTTTTACCTTTTTTACAGGAGCAAAAAAATTATATAATTGGTAATCCATAATTTAATTTTCACTGTAAAGATGAGAACATTTCTTGTGGCACCGTTGGAGACAAAATTTAATACCCGATGTTGGGATAGTAGTCTGATGAGAACAGAACTTAATCCAAATTCTAATACATCAATTAGAAAAGCTTCCTCGACATAGGCTGCATTACATCACTCTTCTTCATAAAAACATCAAATCTATGAAAACAATAGCCTCTTCATTCACTCTTTTATCAAGCTTCAAGTCCTCTCACTGCCCTGTTAATGGGTTCTTGGAAGTACTGAAGTGATATAAACATCGCTTCCTGCATATATATCGCCCAATTTTCTCAGAAGACCAGATCCATTTCGCATAAAAAGGAATGAAACAAAACAGCAAATACCTCTGTTCGAATGGTTCGGCTTCCTTGATGTGGACAAGTATTCAAGTATATATTAAACGCATCTCGAACGTTTTTCCCCTGTAAAATGTCCAAATCAAACACACATCGCATTAAAAAAACCGAACAGCCTAAGATCTTTGAGAACTTTTTTAATCTCTGTGAGAAGAGCTGAATAAGAGGTTTCTAATAGAACTTTTTATAAGGCTCACGGAAATAAGTTTACCTTATACTGATTATCTTCTTCAATACTTTCTTCAAGACCGGCAAGTCCACCAAATGCAATCAATAGGTGCCTATGAATTCATGCCACAACCACCTTGGTCAGCCCCCCAAATTCAAACTGTCGATAATGTGTTTAGGCATAAACTTATACCATGTTAGGGGGAGGAAATGAGAATCACCTAAATGTTGGTATTTTTAACTCTGATGAACTAATTTTTAGGCCGTGCTCTGAGGTACCGATCAGATAATCGTAACCACCCTGCTTGGTATAAAAAAATAAGGTTAAGCAGGAAATATGATTTATTTCATAGGAGTGAGGAAGTGGATATCACTATTATTACCTCGAAAGGGCATTCATTGAATACTGAACTTAAGTGTGATGCATATCGTACTTTGTATCCCCAATACATTCCTGCTTCTTCCCTTGGCTTAGACGGCGGAACAATCTGGCGAACCAAATCTAGATGAACCGAATTCGAATATTATAAACTTAACGAGTACATATGGGTAACATTTTTCCGCGTCTATATTATCTTTAGGTGACGATTTTCTGAGTGCAATGAAGATTTGAGAAACAAAGGTAAATATTTATCTAAATCCGAACTTAAAATAAAGAAGACATATGAATACGAAAACTTGAAAAATGATAAGAGAATGAGAGTACCTAAATCGCGGTTGGCTCCCATGGCTACCGTGACTCTAACTCCTGGACTAAGCACTTGATCAACAACAACACTCTGTATCCCGAGCATCGAATAAAGGTCAATCCCATGCAATTTGTAAAACAAAAGTGTGATAAAACACCCGATTAAGATATCCCAGTTTGAGAGGAGCTCAAAATACCTTGCTTAAACCCACATCAACCAATGTACCCTCAGAGTTTGGTGCCTTTTCCCTCAGTGTCACACCTATAAGGTTATCATTTCCAAAACAAAAATTAAAAACCACAATCGACGACAAAGAGAAGGTAGTAGCTTGGTCCATATTTCTAAGTTATAATAAGCAATTCTAAGTCGCGGGTTTAAAGCAATCTCATTGGATGCATACGAAACATTTATATATACCTTCACGGTATTGTTCCCACTCGTGCTTACGAAGATGGTGAGGAGCATCAAGAGGTGGCAGCATACCCTGTTGTAAAACACACAAATCTGGTCACAAGAGACACTAGAATAGAAAGATTGAACCACAAAGGTGAGAAAATACAAGGAAACAAGACATAGGAAAAGTCAGTACAGACCACATATCTAAGATCATTTTGCTTGGGGAAGAGAGATTTCCTCAAATATTGTGGTGTCTCTAGATACTTCAAGATACGAACGAGAAAGGAGGCTCCACTTTCATTGCTATCAGAAGGATTCGTAACAGCAGAGTCGATTTCTGACCTGCTCTTATTATCGAACACTACAATCTGATTAAAGCAAAAAAAAAATTGATGAATTCAGCACATTTTGTTGCATACGCGAATCCAATTTGAGTGGTTTTAATGCAAACGCGACATCTGTGGATGTAAAGAAGAGGAACAACATACCTCGTCGATTCGGAAAATTGTTGACGCACGAGCAATTTGGCCGGCGAGCTGAGAAATATAAGATAAAGCACGAGTTTTTTAATAGGGAGTTGAGATTCTCCGAGAAGCCAAAACGGAGCAATGTATGGAGAGAAAGAGATAGAGAGAAAGAGAGTGAGAGTGTACACGTGTGGCGAGCTCCAGTGATTGAGTGTTGTGGATGATGGAACCAGCTATGGCTATAGTAACAGTGGGTCTTCCTTCGTTTTTCTTTTCTTCTACAGTTGGCTTCTCCTCCTCTTGGATTTTCATTTGCTCCGGCTTCTCATCTTGGCTCTTCTTCTTCTTTTTCTTCTTCTTCTCCTTCTTCGATTCTCCGTCGAGACTCTCCTTTTGCTCCGGACTCATCTCCACATCGTCATGGCTTCTCTTCTTCTTCTTCTTCTTAAACTCTCCGTCGATTTTTGTCGTACGCTCGGGCTCCAATTCGAGCTCAGGCTCGTCATGACTTCTCTTGTTCTTCTTCCCCATTTCTGCCGCCGGCGACTGCTGCCGCGGTGAATTTCTCAGGGTTTATGTGGTTTTGGGTTCTTACTAGACTCATGGGCCTCTCTTACCTTGCTTGATTGGGCCTGTTAATAGCATTGTACGTTTTCAGGTGGGCCAAATTTGAATCTCACCTTCTGTTAACCATTATATTAGTCAACGTTTAAGAGTTAACCATTGCTTGATAAAAACAACAAATATCTGATGGTTGACCATAATTTGAAATCGTTTTGAAGCTATCAAAATGGTTAGTTTTTCTAGTTTTCTCAAATAGACACACGGAATCTTAACAATTAATTTAAATTTTATTTTCTCTTCTTTTGTAGGATTTTATTGAGGAATGCCCAAAAGGTATATTGGACCATTCATTGGTTTAACTGTAAACCATGTGTTACGAAACAATAAACCATAAATAGTTACTTGCCATATGGCACTGCCCTATTGGACGACAGCACAATAGAGTCAAAAACACTCTAAACGGCGGCGCGTGACTCCCGTTTCCTCTCAGCAGCGGTTCCCGCTCGGGTCTTGAGCCATTTGAGGATGTCACCGTAAACCAGATCGACGTTCTCCTCCGATTCCCCGACCATCTGATGCCACATCTCGGGGTAGATCTTGATCGTCTTATCCTCACTGGTTGCTCGCCGATGAAGCTCCTCGACACACGCTACGTCGCAAACAACGTCGTCTCCGCCATGCACGATCAGAAGCGGAACCTCCACCTCCTCGAACCTCTCCTGAAGCTCCTTGCAGATACGAATGAGCTCGTAAGCCGTGGCGGCGCGTGGTCTCGCCACCGTCCTCCTAGGGCTAGCCATCGCGAGCTTCCTCTTCCAGGGCTCCTTGAAGGAAACATCAGGGATCGATCCGCGAGTGGGGATGACGCGCCAGGTAGGGATAAGATTAGCGACAACGAAGAGCAAGTGCTCCAACGGCCACGGCGGCTTGAATTTAGCGCTGATTCCACACATGGCGCCGTTGAGGATAAGTCCGTCCCAGACTCCTTTCTGACGGAGCGTGATGTAGAGCGCGATTGCTCCGCCTAGAGACTCCGAGTAGAGGAAACACGGCAGATCCGGCGTCTCCTGACGCTTACGGAAGTCATCGAAGAAGGAGATACAGTCATCGACGACGGGGTTGATGTCAGGGATATGAGCGATGAGACCGTCGGAGAATCCATGGCCTTGGTGATCAATCGCGCATGTGATGTAACCGGATTTAGCAAAGAGGATGGATGTGAGCTGGAGGAACCAGCTGGATTCGCCGGTGAAGCCATGAACGACGGCGACGATACCGATCGGACGAGCTGGAGGGAGTGGAGACCACCACTGGGTGAAGAGCTTGAGTCCACGGGGGTTGGTGATGAATGCAGAGGAGTGGCTAACGGAATGCTTCGCGTAGAATTCCTCGGCCGAGAGAGAGCCAAAGGGATTGCGCTCGTCCGCGTCGGCGATTGGATGCAGACCCATTTCTCTTTTCTTTTTTTTTGTTATTTTCCCTCAAAAATCTTGAGGATAGGGAGAAACTCAGAAAAGAGTTGTGTGGGGTTTGGTTTACCGTTGAGGATTAAATGACGTTTCATTAATGAGGCTCCGATCTGGTGGTGTAGGGACACATGCTTTTAGTGTGGACGCGAACTACCACCTGATTTTGGGCCCGCTTCGTTTTCAATTTTCAAATCTTTTATAGGTTCAATCTGTTTTTTTAGATATAATTTTAAGATATTCAACCGGTTTAAGCAAATATTATTGGGTCAAAATTTCCGATTCAGGTCGTAGGATTTGATAGGAAGGAATTCCAAAAAATCTGAATTCACCATATTTACTCTTGGTTTCATTCCATCTTATACCAATACGCGTTTAGTCATATGGCTGACTGACCAATGTAATAACATGAACATCGGTCTTTTTCTTTGAGAGGCCTTGAGATTATTACTCTATAAACTTCAATCTGGAAAGGAAAAGAAAAACGGGAAGATAACCTCTACTTGTGGTCGAAGAAAGAGAGCATTAAGTTAATAATAGATTATTGTTATTATATAAGTAAGAGATGAAACCAATATCGCTCGCCATACCCATCCTAAAGCTCTGCACCTGAGGTTTTTTCTTTTCTCATGTACCCTAAGATACTAACACAAGTATAAATAAAAAGATTGTACACAAAAGACCGACACTTCCCAAAATATATTTAAACGAAAAAGAATTGCACTTTCTTTCTAACATTACAAGGAAGTATCGAAGTCTAAGTAAATAATCGAGGTGTTGTCCTTTGTACGCATCACTCTAGCTTCATTCAGTAGACCGTTTGCTATTTTCTCTGCACTGTTTTCTGTCCCTCCCTCTTTCTCTCTCATCTGCCATATTCAGTTTAAAATATAAACATGAGTTTGATGTTTTCAGACAGAGCAAAGCCATGATGCTTTCGATTCGAAGTATAAAATTGTTTTACCTGAAGCACCAGCTGCACAGCTTTCTTTGGACTCACCACATCCCATAACCCATCACTGCAGAATTGTTTTTTTCCCCGGTTTTTAGAATTAGCACAAATGAATAAGAAAACGGGGAAAAGCTTAGAATGTTAGTGTTTTTACCTAGCCAATAGAGCAAACACGTCTTTATTAGATTGATCGATACGCAGAGGCTCACTTATATATGGCTCTGCGCTAAAACGACCGTCTTGCTGCTTTGGAAATTTGTCTCCCAGCATCCTCGCAAGGTTTATACCTGAAGAAGATTATCAACTCAGGTTTGGTCATTATGTTACAACGGAATCAAAATTAGAGGAGTGTATAATTCATTGAGCTAATACCAAAGATCCTAGTCTCTCCATCTCTCAAAGATAGTCCTGCTTCTTGAATTCGTCTTCTCTCGGTCAAGCTAGTCACTCGATGATCTTCAGTCATTTGTATACATCTCCCATCAAGGCTGCCAAATGGAAACCATATCGAAATCAGTTTTAAAAATCTAGAAGCTACTAACATATTATGCCCAGACCACTATTTCCTCAGAGCAAAACAACACTCTGATAGGGTTGTGATTATTAATTAAGATCGGTATCAAGGTAATTTAGGGATAAACTCTCTTTCTATTTCTGCAAAAGAACAATTCTACTACGACGCAAAAACAAATAAGAAGCGTTGATCCCTCATCTATTGATGTCTACTTGCTCTCCCATAATCCCTAGAGTACAAATAATCTACTGTTTCCAAAAGAAGAGGCTTTCATTAAGAAGGCCACACTCACTCACGCTTTAGACACGCAAGATCCTTGTTTCTAATCTGAGTAATCAAGTCCCCTCCCTCTTTCTACACCAAGAAATGCTGCTACAAGTTTATACTCTGGTTAATGCAAGCTCAGCAACTAAGAATCTTAAGATAGCAATATCATATGTTTAACGTACCTGATTACACATGCTGAATCCCCAAGATTGGCACACTGTGCGAATAAATTTTCTTCACTGTCTTTCCAAACCAAGAGAACAGTAGCTGTACAACCCTGCAGCGACCGACTAGTTCATTAAGTAAGAAGCAATGGAAAAGTTGCAGCCAAGTCATCAAGAAGACAAACATGCAATCAAATGAAAAGGAACGGAAAGGACAAGCTTCAGAACCTCATATAGGTGATCATCCAAGCGAGCTTCGGTTTTCGCAAGCAAGTCCCTCAGGACATCCGAAGCATCTCGTTGTGATAACACTTTCTCCTTCTTCAGAGAGTCTGATAAAATATTCGCCAGAACCTCAGGGATAATTCTGGAGAATAACTGTGATTAGGTTACATATTCAAGTATACAATTATCATAGTTTGAGACAAAACTTCAGACCAAGGTTGCTCCAGTTGTTATTACTGAAGTATACTTAGTAACTAGACCATTTCCAAAAATAATAGCAGAACAAGTGGCAATATTCATTTTCGTTACTAGCTGCAACCACGTCAGCCATAACTTGAACATAATCGAATGGCTAACCCATGCCTTTAAATCTTTCAATTACATCAAAAGTTTATTAATAAATGAAGCAAAACCAGAGGGAAAAATCAGAAAGGCGGATGCTGTTAGATGTTGTGTTTAAACTTCAGAATAAGATAAATCAAGGAGGATTTTATAAAAGAAATAGTGAATAGAGGTGGTCTAAACTAAAAATAATGACTCACTTGACTGCGGATTGAGCAGCCCCTACTCCCCCATGTCCATCACAAACACAAAACAGCCCAAACTGAAACCATATACATGTAGAATCATGTTAGCAGAAGCAGTGAAATCTATCATTACACAAACAGCTCAAGATCAAAAATCAAGGTAACCTTATTAGCCCCAGGAAGCGGCCATTTGTAATAACAAACATCTTCCATTGGAAGTTTCCTGCCTCCTCGACGTGCAGCCATGGGATCTGAGACCACAGCAACTTTGAACGGTGTCTGAAACTCATTCTGAGATGAGATACGTACCTTCGAAAAATGAAAAGAAATTGCATGAAAAAAATCAATCAAGAAAAACGAACAAAAAAAAATTATCAGCAACAGCTTTCAACCACTCAGATCGACTTACATGGACCATTGTAGTTGTTCCCAAAGTTATTATATCTTCACTTGAAAGCTCGACAGGGTAACCCCACTTTCGGCTGCCTAAATCAGGATGACTTACTGACCGAGAGTTCAAGAGAGTTCCATTTAGGCTACCCATGTCTACCAGCTCCCATTTGAATTTCTGAAATCAAAGCCAGGCAGGTGTGACAGACAGTGTAATAAGATGTGACATGCAGAAGTCGGATAAATAAAAGCAAGCAGCTCCTTACAGTAGAGTTCCATGTGATTTGAGCATGCTTCCCTGAAACTTCGGAGTCCTTCAATATCATATCAGAAGAAACCCTTCCAAGCTTCACTGGCAGCTTGGAGGTACTTGTGGAGTGAACAGCATATTGAAGCCCGATGGAAGGACCGGAAATGACCTCCAGGGACAACCAACTTCCTGCACTTCTAACACAAAATATGATATATGTCTTGCACGAGTAATTGAAGAAATGGGATTAAAGTTGTATCAGAGAAACCCAAGCAAAGCAAAAGAAAAAGAAATTACTTTGATCTTTAACAACTCGTGGAGAAAGCTCGGGAAGTGTATCCTTGTCCAGATCATGTTGCAGGTTTTGACTTGGGTTGTTGTGCGAGTCATATGTCTGCACCTCTTCCAAGCTAACTTTCTCAGCTGGATGCTTAAGCGTTTGGCCGACCAAAGCATTGTCAGAAGGTTCAGAGATGATTTGTAGAACAAAGCTTTCACCTACATAAATTCAAGAGGCGATCAGTAAGGTCAAGAATGAGTGATGACGCATAGAGTTCATACCACAACAAGGGATGCTTCTGATGCGCAAAGAGTTATACCTTGGGTGAGATGGGGAGATGAAGAAGGAAGGCGTTGTTTGTAAACCCGTCCCTCAGTGAGAGAAGAACGGAAAAGGCCTTCGTTTTGGAAGCAAGCTCCTTCCAAATCATATTCCCTGGATACCTCACTGGTTTGGCCTTGGGTCAAATTTTCATCATCGGATATAAGCGGTCTCTGCAAATCCCCAACCTGCAAAGAAGAATGGCGTTGAAAAAGAATCTATCAGTGCTATAAAGAGTTGATCCAAGGCCAGATACACTTGTCTCTATAGAGAATCCTCTGCAGAGAAAACTTTCTCTCCAAGAGTACAAAAAAAACAACATTGGCATTCCCAGAAGGTCAAATCGGAAGTATATAGTAATTGAGAAGCAAACACACAGTCATCGTCGACAAAATCGCGAATCTAGAAAATCCCCAAAGATATTGACGCAAGGCAAAGGCATGATGATCCAGCGAGGTGACACAAGTCATTTGATGATCAAAGCTTGAGCGATTGATCATTCATTGAATCGAGAATCGAAGGGAGCCACGTGGAAGGAAGGAGAGGGGAGAGGGGGAGGAAGTTAGTTTAATTACCTTGAAGGAAGAAAAACGGGAGGATCGGAAACGGGGAAGGAAGCGCCATGGCTTGCAGGCGAAAAGGATGATGAGGGAGATGAGAAGCAACATCAATATTCCAATAATGTTCATCTCTAACATCGCCATCGTCTTCGCTCTCTCTCTCTCTCTCCTCTTGTCTCTGCACCACCCCCTCTCTCCTTCCAGATTGGTTCCCCGACAACCCCGCTTTGAATTTTTCTTACCTTCCTTTCTTCTCTCTTTTCCCTTTTTTTTTTTTTTTTTTTTTTTTTTTTTTTTTTTTTTTTCTTTTTTTTCCCTTTTTTNCCTCCTTCTGTTTCTTTTTTCATTTTTCATTTTTCATTTTTTTAACACTAATTTCAGTAGAGTCCATTATCCCTAGACGCGTGACATTTTAGTTAATATAGTTATGGATATGATTTTTATGAGAGAAATGGGTTTTCTTACACCTCAATTATTATGGTTTCAATTTTTTTAAAAAAAAAATATCTAAACTTTGTTATACACTATTTTCTAAGATTATTTTCAGATCAAGCTTTCTGTATGTCGCATTTGGGATAAGATATTTTAAAAAAAATATGAATGAATAATGTATCACCATATATCATTTATCTATTTCAATAGGTGTAACTTTACGATCAAACACTAAGTTTTGGATTTAGAATCCAATTGATATGAAATACCATTAGACTTTGAGCTGTGAAAAATTATTTGACTCTATACTCTCCTTCTTTCGGGGCTGAATGGTTTAGAAGAAATTAACAGGCCACATACTCCGATTTTGTAGTCGTATCAGTCATTTAAAATAAACAAGACTATGAACAAATGTTTCACACAGAACATTTTCAGCAGAACAACTGGCAACTCGATAACCCTAACAGCCCGAAATTTCTATTCTCAAACTTTTTTCTTTTCTTTTTTCACGAAAAAAATCTACCTATGAAAGCCTAACTATGGATTTATTTCTCTCTTTCGATCAATCCTAGTTAGGCGTCCAGATATTTATCTCTTTCTTATGTTTTATACCCTTTTTACAGCTACTCTATGCATCTATTACTCTATACAAGATTATCTATTACCAAAGCAAATGCAAAGTATGTAGGAATAATATAGCAAAAAAAATGGCATATAATCAAAAATGGCATATAATCGATCATGATATCTTTTTTTTTTTTCGATCATGATATCTAGCTTAGTGGTTTGTGCTATCATCCATCACTAAATTACCATCCGGATTCAAATTCACATAGTGCATACGGTTAACAATAAATTTAGACATTCATGTATAATTAATAGATTGTAAGTTTGTAACATTTGCACACACAAAAAAAAAGTTTGTAACATATAATCATCGACAGTCATATTACCTTTATTCTTAAATGAGAGAGCGCTTCCATTTCATTTTCTCGTATCGACAAGTGTAACTGCCCCATGTTTGAAATCCAAAACTCCGCAGAATCTGAATGAGGGGTCAAGGACCAGCAAAACAAAGATTTTTGGGTATTTATACTATACAGATACCCATATGAATACACGAAATGTTTAAGATTAATGCGACTAATTTTCAAAATGTTATAGATTTGGTAACGTTTTTATTAGACTTGACTAAGAATATATCCTATATTATAAAAATTTCTCCATTCACTTTCTTCCCAAATTTGATTTTCAAAACTCTTTTTTTTTTCTTGTTGATCCTGGATGTGGATGTTCAACACAACAGTGGGTATGCTATATTGGAAATTTGGGAGTTGTTTGAATCTCCATCTTATACAAAGATAATGTAAACTTTTGATTGCATCTACGTAAAAAGATCCTATCGGAATGGCTAGTCAACATTTTAAAAAAAAACGTTCAAGAGATGATATTATCTACTTCTCAAGTTGTAAGTAGTCATAACCATTTTGACTATTGAAGATAATATTTCTTGTATTCAACAAGTTGAAGTACATTTAATATTTACTGTTTGAATGAAGTTATTTTTTCGTTTTATTCAGTTTACACAATTATTAAAGGAGCCTATTTTAACACGTGACACACGTGCAAAAGCTCTTTTGGCATTTTATATTTGTTTCCATGGCGATTCTGGGACGAGAAAGGGTCACACGGGGGGCCGATTCCGATTCCCAGAATAGTGCCTGATTACTGTTCGCTATGCTATTGTCTCCATTTTTCATCTTCAACCCTATATTTCTCCTTACAATTTTTAAAAACCCTAAAATGTCAGAAATTGCTCTTCTTTCGTTAACAGATCTTATCTCTATGTTGAGATCGTCGTTATGTGGGAGACGTTATTGGTCCCTCGGAAAATCTAAAATCGCTTGCTATAAAGAATGTCGTTACCCAGAGATATTCCATTGGTGCGTGTTTTCCTATCCCAACACTTACACAACCATAGAACATATATAAATGAAACCGAGAAAGGGAAAGGAAGTGGAGCCCCTTACTACTACACTAGATGAATTTTACTATGTCGACGAGTTATACGCAAGGTTATTGCATTTGTGACCCTGATGTTTTTTTTTTCCTTATATGGGTTGATTATTTTATTTTTGGAATGAAATGTGAAGAGTCATCAAACGATATTGTTTTGCTCTCATTGGTAGTAGATTCATACGAGACTTTTAAGATATATTAGAGGATATGTCAGCAAACCATCATTTCAAGGTCCCGACAGTCAGATTTGTTAGACACTGGTCTACCCTATTGTACCCGTGATATGTGAAATCATCTTCGATGAATGAAGGTGTCTTTCTAATTGATGAATACGACAGAGCAGATGGTTGAAGAATCATTGTTTCAATAGTGCATCAATGAAATGTAAGTTTTACCAGAATGTTACCCTGTTCGTATTAATCCGTACTTGAGTCGTTGTAGCTTAGATCACACTAAAGCTCTTTTACAACATTGACATGTAAGCTGTGGAAATTTTAGCTTATTTGGATGATATGAGTAAGACATTAGTTATGGATGAGATTGATATTTTCGTGTGGATCTCATGCTTCCGTATAAAAGCAAAGGAGAAAGTTCTAATATATATATATGCTTATATTCTTTCCCAACTAAAGTTGTGAACTATGTTAACCAATAACATGATCTGGATGCATGACTTCGATAAGCTCCCCATCTCATTCTAATGATATGAATTTTCTTTCTGGGTCAGAATTTAAAAGTTGGAGAATTGGCACATAAAGGTTCCACTAATATGGTCAAAAAGATGGTGGATGGACGGCTTTTCTTTGTTATGCAATTTATATTGAGCCACGAGATGCAAAACTCTTGTTTTATACTCTACAATCATATACCGTACATAGAAACGTAAGGCTTAAGTTTATGTCTCCACTTGAGCTTAAGTGGTATGACGTATTTCTATAGGCTTTTAGATCCTCCAGTAGTTGAAAACTTGAAACCAATAGTAAACACTGATGGATTATGATTCGAAGTTTCAGTCTGTTTTTCCCCTATTCTTTGAATTTCTTGCGTCATGATCATGAACAAAGGGAGTGATAGGAAGTCAAAATATATTCTGATATAAATTTGATGCTTTTGCTTCTGTCATTACTCACTTAATTATTGTAATCTAAATTACATATAGAAAAGCAGCTTTTGCATAAGGACATCCTCTAAAGCATTCTCCCTTCGAGAGGCCAAAGGTTGCATGTATTACTTTCTTCTCTTCTATGGGGGTGGTTCGGATTTAAGGACCACCTAAGCTGTTCAAGATTCAATTTGAGGATATTTTTCTGGAGATTACGTCTGCAGGTCAGCTCCTTTTTCCAATTTTATTAGTTAAACTATGTCATAACTTTCTTTCTCTTGCGTACGTTAGAGAATCCTAACTATTATTTCATTCTTTATTCTAAGCATGTCAACTAGTTGGCTAATTATATCATTCTTAATTGATTCCCTCAGCAGAGGGAGAGGCACTAGAAAAACGACATTACTTATGGATAACACTATAACTATAATAGCAAAAACATTGATTGTGAATTCTATCGATTTTTTGAGTTATATTGCGAAAACTGAAACATTACTTGGCTAGTTCTATTGCCAAAAAAATAAAGAAATAAAAGTTACAAGTTCTTATATAAGACTTCTACGTTTACCACAGTTCTGTTCGATAATGCAGTTGTTTACCGCAGTTCTAGTTCTGTTCTATATTGCATTTGTACATTTTCTTGGTAATGCAAATGGAAATAGATCTTGATTTGCATCTTTTAGTGGACTAAGTAAAACGTGATCAACCACTGAGAATATATTGTAAGATGTTCCTTGTTATAGAAACTGAGTACTAATATTGGAAGCAGTCTCATCACAAGAGAAGGAATGGTTTTAATGTTGTTTCATTGTATAATATATAATCGAAGGTATCTTCGTACCAAATCCTTTTAGTGATCATAGAATCTCTTGAAAACATAAACTAAGATCCACTTGCTTCGTTCATGTCTGCAATAAACCTCGAAAAGACGTAATGAGTGATTAAAGTTGATCATAGTACTATACAGCACACAAGCTAGCATTATGCTCACAGTTCATCCATGGTAGTAGCTACACATTCTTTATTATAACACAAGTACAAAACTGAGATGGCTTTTTCTATTACAGGAAGCCCAGGAAGATCTCACAAATCTCTCCCACCCTCTTTGGAATAGGAACAGCTCACGCATTCTAGCTTTTCTTCGTGTAAGCTATAAGGTAAAGTTAGAGAGAACTAGGTTACATTTTTTATATATAATAATAAACCCACATGCCTTAGAGTTAAGGAAAAGTCAGTGACCCTAGGACATTTGTTTACTATGAAAACATAAAAGTGTCTTTTGTTGTTTAGAAATGGGGTTAAGTACGTAAGCATCTGATATAACAGAGAGACAGAAGAAAGAAAAGTGTTTAGTGGGGAATCACTTGTTTGTTGCTGACGACTAAAATGAGTCTTAAACTCTGTCTTCACAAGCTGTTCCGTACAAGGTAACATGGCTTAAGAGGGAAAATCTTGAAATTTAATCTTATATTTAAAATTCTTAAGAAAAAAAAAAGCAGCTTACTGTTGGCTAGCCAAAGATTCAGAGGGCAAAGTTTGATGTTAAATTAACCCAACATTGACTTAGAATTAGAGAGAGGAACAGTTAGGTTTATTAAACCTGTGCCTTCTTCCTATTTGTCTCTTAACCTTATTATAAGTTCATTTAACTAAAACCATGTTCACTTTGATTTGATGTGTTTCTTTCATTATTTTTATTAACATAATAACATCCTAATTAAGAGCTATATATTTTGTGTTTTATGTTTTGGTCATAATAAGTGGGCGGAAAATTAGGTTTTTTCCTTGCATTCAAATACAGTGTAACTCATGGTAGTGTGTATACTTTGGCACACTTTATTTGTTTATTTTCCTGTATTGTGTTTCATGTCGTAGTTTCTCCATACGGGACAATTTCTTCGGTTTATGACCATTGCTTTCTATAACTTTGCATGGAGACACACTTTCATGTATATTCCTTGATTTGTGCCAATAATCTTTTGATGGTTAATGGAATTTAGATTTCAAAATTAGTGGGGTGTTGTTATCATGTTGTTGAAATTGGGTCTAAGAGTTGCCCGACATAGGTTTTGACTCTCCCTCCCCTGTGTGCCACACGACTCTTTGCTTTAAATATATGAAAAAGGAGACTATTAGAGAGAAAAACAAACAATCATTTTCATAATTAGTTTTTTTTGACAGAGAAATAATTATAGCACTATTGGGGAAACCAAATTTGGGAACTTTCGTAGTTTTGTTGGATTGTTATATTTTTTTGGAAGGTTAATAAAAGAAGAGCAAAACCTGTCTGTAACTTTTGACATGTTACTCCCATTACGTGTCTCTCTCTGAATGGCCAACGTACTGGTTTTCTCTATGCGTTTGAATATAAGATATCTTATATATTTTACGCAAACTTAAATTTATTGAAAACTTTGTAAATAAATGTATTTTACAGCTTATTGAATTATTATTAGTTTGAAACAATATACTCCTTATGTTACATTATGCACTATGTTTTAGAAGCTTTTTGTTTCATTTTAAAAAAGAATTATACTTATTGATTATGTCATGATCATCTATATTTTATAATATTTTGGTTATTAATTAGAATATTTTAAGTTAAATATTGAATAACAATTTTATGTATAAATTAAAATATTATAGTTTTTTAATTCTCACGTTTTTTACCAAAACATGTTATAAAATAGAAGAGAAAGATTATTTTTTTTAGTTAAACACTACAGTAATTTTTTTTTCTCATTCGAAACTTTCTTTTTCTCATTATTTTTGTTTTGTTGTTTATCATTTTTCTGGTTAGTAGTCTCTTTCTGGGACGTCCAGTTCACATGAGGGTCGGAATTTCCTCGACTGCTGAATAATTCAGTTTTTTTTTGCCCAAATTAGTCAAAACGATGATTAACTAAGTATCCCTCATAGACTATGCTTTTCCAAATTGCTCCTTTTGCTTTCAAATAAAGTCAGAATTTCTTCCTCCATAGCAGTACAAAGATAACATATAGAATTTGACCCCCCCAAAAAAATAACGTACAGAGGTTTTCAATTTTAACCATGTGCAATATACAATGACTTTATTTCCTTCCCCTTTTAACACACACACACATAATATTCTTATCTGCATTGTGTGGCATAATTATTATTTTTTTTGGGGGGCAAAGTGTGGCATAATTAAATAAAATAATCATTATACAAGTGGTGGTGTAGAAAAGCTCTACCCACCTCTCTAGTTTCTGCACATTGCACAGTCACTCTCTCTTTCTTTTCTTTATTTCTTCACTTTAGTGACACTACAAATTGGCATCCCCCCCCCTCTCATTATCCTTCATTCTTATTTCCAAACACCTCTCTAGTTCTTTGTTTCACATCTCACAAATAACCACTTTACTCTTTGCTTTCTCTCAACAGATTTCTTCTATCCTCTTTAAGCAAATGGGAACTGTTGTGTATCAACAAGGGTTTCAGTCATCTCAGCTTAATGAGCCTAGGGCTTTAAGGCTTAGGCTATCTTCACCAAATCCTCACTTCTTTCAACCCTTTGGTTTAGCTCTCAAGTCTCATTTACTTGACTCCTCTAATGCAGAGGATACTCGAAACCGTAATGATGAGAAACCAGCTGCTTCCTCGGGTCCTGAATCGAGTGGCTGGAGCTTTCTCCAGTCCCTATCCTCTGGCTGCTCCTCCTCTCTCTCAAAGACGACGAGCTCTGAGAAAGAGAAAACTTATGTTCAACGTCCATCTTCCTGTAGAACTCTAAGCGACGAGAGCTTAGCATTGTGCACTGAAAATCTCGGAAGCGAAACTGGCTCTGATGTTACTGACGTCGAAGATCTGTTCTTGCTTTCTTTATCTGACGTGCAGACCAAGAAACTCGGGGAAACAACAACGGAGACAAGAACGTTGAAGAGTAGGAAAGAGAATGTGAGCCCTAGTGATCTCCCACCTCCGTTGACCAGTATGAGAGGGTCTCACTGCATTCAAATGAGACCACATCGTGAAGATGGAAGGTTGGTCATGACTGCCACAAAGGCACCGCCTCGTAACAGGTGCTTTCAAGCTGACCGAAGCAACGGTCGTCTCCGACTCTCTATTTTAAAAGACTCGTGTGAAATTCTAGAGAACGAAGAAGAGACAATCGAGCCTGAAGAAACCGAAGAATACGAGGAGAAGGAAGAAGATGATGAAGTGATGGCCATGGAGACTGTTCAAAGATCAAGAAGATGTGTTGAAGGCGATCGGGAAAACAGGGGATTGCTAAATTGGGAATCTTTCTGCGTTGCTACTTCCTAAAAATAAGAAACTTCTAATTTGCTCTGTATTTACAGTTTCACAATTGTTTTTTGATGTATTTTGCTTTATTTTTTCAATGGGAATATCGCCGTTCCTAACTCGGGAAAAAGTAGATTAAAATTGAATTTAGAATAAAAAAGGAATTATAATATAACAGGAAAAAAAAGGCATAGCGAATATGCTCGTGGTCTGGTCGGCAGTTAATCTAGTTTGGTAAGAAAGATTCCTTGAGTGGTCCGCAATTAGTGGCATGCAACCTCAACTTCGTTAGGACGGTTGTACACAGAAGCTTCGTTTTGTTATGCCAATTCAATTTGCCAATACATCAAACCAAATAACTAGTAGATTGACTTAATTACAAATATATACTGCGATTTGAACGTCAAAATGTAGGTTAATAACTTCCGAGTTTCTAATTTAATTAAGAAGCTGAAATTGAGTTTTTGCCTTTGAGCTTGCATTAGTTTTTCAGGTTAATTGCTTTGAAGAAATGGTTACTTATATATATATAACCCAAAAGTTTTGGATGCAAATGCTTGTAAATTTTTATTTATTTTGACAACGCTTGTACACACAGATAAATAAAAAACATATTTTCTATTCTTTGGACAAAAACAACTTTGTTAACAAATTAAAAAGAAATTGTTAGTCTACTGTGGCCTGTTGTTTGAGACTTAAAAAAATTTACTTTTTCTGAAAGCCTCTATAATTTTTTTTCCAATCACATTTAATGATTTTAACTGTCTTTAAAGTCTTCACAAATTTACTCATAACCTACTTTAAATAATTTTTCTTTTGATCGTAGCTAGTTTTAAAAGTTAACAATTTGTGGTTTTTTATAATTTTTTAAGTTAAAAGTTTTGATAGCAAGTGTTTTTTAAAAGCCTACAGCCAAAAGCCCATAACAATTATCACCATATAGAAATCCTCGCTCTCTCTCTCTCATTCATTTTTATTTCAATCGATCTGGCACTCATGACCGGTTAGATAATAAATTGATACTCGTAGAGATTGCCCAAAATAATTGACAAAAACAAAGAGGAAAGTGCCCAAAAAAGAAAATTGATACCACTGTGTATAAAAAAAGCTCAAAAAGTTTGTTTTTACTTGCATGTTGTTTGACAGTTGATAATTTCTTATCCCCTGACAAATACCTGACTACGAATATATAAAATATCATTACATTATTTCAACACGAATACAATTAAAATAATTAATCCCCAAAAAAATAATTAATATATATATATATGTAATTTTTATGACGCCACATAAAAATACTGTATTCTTAGAAAATAATATGATTGCACACATGTTCAATTTTCTTTTTGGACTGATAAGAAAATCATATATATTGAACGCTCATGCTCAAATTTTAGTCATAACTCCATAAGTTTTTCTTTTCACTTTAAAATCAGAACTAATCGTTTGGTCATCTAAAGATCTGGAAATCCGAAAAGAGGCAAAAGATAAACTAAAGCATATGTATTTGTTTGAATTGAAAAGGTATATCATAATAGCATATATATTTGTTTGCCGAAAAAAATATAATATAAAAGCAATTAGCAAGCATACAATTTGATATGTATATAGATGTGTATATATTTGACGTCAATATGCTCTAAAGTCTCGAAGTATCAAAGATGATCAGGTCAATTGTATTAATTTATTGAGTATTATCACCTCAAAAAAATGTATTAAGTATTAACATTTTAATTAAAAGGAAGAAGATATCTAGGTTGGTCCGTACAATAACGACGTCATCACAACCCCGCAACTCTCCGCCAAATCAGAAGACTTTGGTGTACGGACGGCGGACGTAGCGGCATTTAGTTGAAAACATTTTTTACTAATCACACACTTTTTTGTTAACTTACATACTTTTTTTTTTTTTAAGGTTCATATCATTTAAGAATTGATAATATTCAAGTACACGCATTTAAAGTTTCGCAACCCTGCTAAAATATCTAAAGTTTTTTTTTTATATAATTAAGTTTAGTCATTGGATTGGGTGACGAAGGTTCTGAATTGCTTGATAGAATCTTTTAACAAAATAAAATAAAAAATCAAGCAGCTGCTACTTCAACAAAAACTCCTACAATTTTTTTTTTTTGGGTTAAAAAACTTCATAATATTTAAATTATTGAATCTAAAAAATTAGTCTCGAACCCCAACTAACTTGAAAACAAAAAATTTATATAGGAAAAAATTCGACCATAAGCACGAGCGCTTTTTGCGCCATCATACTATGATCAGTTTTTCTAAATTGTCAATATAATACTCAAATATACTCTTTAACGAGGGATTACTTTCTTTGCTTGTTCGGTTGAGAATAGGTTTTATGATTACTTCTACTATTGTATGTAGGTCTTTATTGTAATCAGTACGAAAATTCAGAGAACGAGAAACAAAAAATAAACTCCTACAAAAATGATTTAATGTATTCTATTCTCATTCTATTATTTCCGCTATTATGGTTTATTGATTTATTGTGCTATCCGTTTGCTTTCAACAAGATATAAAGTTTTTTTAAAAAGTCGTTATTTCTAACTTGCATAAAATTAAACATAAATATATTTTAAATATATACAAATGTTTTTAATTTTGGGAACTTGATAGCAAAAATTACAATTACAATGATTTCAAAATTTAGAGAATATATATATATATATGTGTGTGTGTACTGTGTTCTTGCAAAATTATTATTTTCATTTTTGTTTTAATTTTGGCAACATGGTAAAAAATATAACCATGACAACATACTAAATAAGCAAATCTCATTTTAAAAACATACTAATTATATCTAAGAAATCAGTTTTAACAATTATTAGGTTTGGTAACGTAATTAACACAAATAGTAATTAAAAAAATTGCTTATAATTGGTAAGTCTCCAAATTACTATACGTCAATTATACTGCAAGTGCCCAGTGCCCACACTCGTTTTCTCTTTATATGGAATAAAATAAGGGTAAAAAATGAAGTGAGCGACACGTGAAACTCCAACGGACTGCGCTTTGAAGCTCTTTATTTTAAATTTTGTGTAAGGGTTTTGTCTTTGCTTGTTGTTTATATTAATTTATTATAAATTTATAACTGCGAGTGGTGATTGATATATAAAAGTTCCTTTTCACCGCCCTTTTCTTGCAAAGTAGTCTGCATGGGATCCGCGTCTATCCATTTGGGTATTATTGCATGTTTTTTTTTTTTTTTTTTTCTTTTAACTATAATAATATTGCATGTTTTTTTTACTGAATATTATTGCATGTTGAAATTAAATTGGCACAACATTCCAAAAATAATAATTTATATGTCAAGAATATTTGTTATTGCTAAATGCTTTGTTATTTAAATTGAATTACAATATCTGTTCGTAGAAAGAAGAATCCAAACAAACAGTTCTATTAACAACCAAATATATGGTGGTCTAGTGATAAGGAAAA
This sequence comes from Sisymbrium altissimum, assembly GCA_900406495.1. Taxonomy (NCBI): domain Eukaryota; kingdom Viridiplantae; phylum Streptophyta; class Magnoliopsida; order Brassicales; family Brassicaceae; genus Sisymbrium; species Sisymbrium altissimum. The sequence continues at coordinate 69,711 of OVBI01000086.1, forward strand.
AAAGATTAATTTGTATGCTCCATGTTTAAATTATTTGAATACAAAGAGTTGTTTTAAGAATTGGAATATTTAAAATTTGATTTTGGATATTCAAAAATTATGAGCCAAATATCCGGAATTTTTGAATCTTAAAAGAAAAAAAAAAAACAATTTCACTAATATCGATTTAGGAGAAGTTTTTGTGGTGGAAACTATACTAGGAATAGACATGTAATATCACAATTTCCAGTAAATTACTACATACTTTGATCACAAACTTTAAACATGACTAAAGAAACCTCGTGAGATCTCAAAAATAAACCAATAACCCATTTTAATTTGGGATCTGATAATTTGAATCCTGAATTCTGGTCTGTGTTTGAGCTCCTAAACGAACGACCGTTTAAACCATCATCAGGTTGTTCTTTTGGTTTTTCGTGAAATCACCGTTAATTTGTTTGTTTCAATCTAAATAATTCATGAGTCCCCACTAACTTGATAACATCTACATGATTAGTGACGCAATGTCTTTTTGGTGTGGTTCAATTAGGTTAAACTTTTATATCCAATCAGAAAATGAGGAGAGAGCATTTATGTTCAAAAGTGGCAATTGGGCAGGTTTCTTTGTGGCTAAGTTGAGCAAAAAGATTGGTCAGTGATTTTGGACGTCTAAAATACCATGACGTTTTCTTATTCTATCCTCACAACGGCCACACCTCAGATGAAGTTACCCTTTTGCCCTTCTTTCGTAGACATATTTTTATCCTTTTTTTCAATTATAAAACCAAAAAGGAAGCATTTTAAACAAAAAACTTTTTTGTTCTTTGAATGTGGGCTACCTTTAGATTCTTTATTATGTTGTCGCTCTCTTTGACCGAATAATAATTAAAGCAATTAAGTTATGAATTTGATTGCAACATCAAAATTAATCATGTTGACAGATTATCATAAGCATACATATATAAGCTACATTATAAGAAGCGATGTAATTAACCATGTACTTCTTGGTACCTAATTCGAAATTGCATCTTATGAGTTATGTCAAACAAAAAAGAAAGGTTTACCTACTTACGAGAAACATTATAATTTGTAAATATGGATATGTTAATTTGGCGGGTGTGTTGGATCGATCCGTGAATCGTGAGTAGTGGCAACATCGCGACAAAACCAAATCCTGGTTATTCTATTGACGGATTTGCTCCTGGCCAAAAATATTCTTCTTAACCGATATATATATATATGTGTGTCTATCTATATGTGTGTATAACTTTGATAGTAAGAATATTTTAGGAAAGGGAAAAAATTAGCTGAGGCCATATGCCAAGACTGTCGGACTAAGCAAGCTTTTAAATTTTGAGGCGACAAAATAACTTCGGAAATAATTAATAATAGAAAAAGAACAAAACAAAAATCGAAAGTTAAATTTCCAACACGTTTTAGTTTTCTTATAACCAATTATTACCTTTCATTTTTCAACAATTTAATAGTATATATACTTTTTTTACTTTGGTAGTTTGGTGACACGATCAAGCCCTAGTATATAGATACTATACTTGCCTTTGAAAAATGCGTGCATCTGTGACGATCAACTTCGTTTGGATACACATACTGACACACATAGTATTTGTTCATAATAATTAGCGAGAGGAATATAAATAATAATTGAAGAGATTCAAAATGGTCAAAAAATTATAATTTTTGGACACGAATATAAGAAAGTCGTTTATCACATTCAGACCGCACATCCTTTTCTTCTAACCAATTTTAAAAAGGTTTTTTTATTTGCGTTAAAAAGAAAGAAAAAAAATATATATATAGGATAATGCACTGTAAAACCAGATAATTTGAGTTTCTTTTTCATATAGCTGATTAGAGATTGAGTTACGACATACGAGTGGTCCATATCAGCTTTAGTTATTTGCTATCGTTATTTCTTAAATTAGAACCTTTTCAAGTTCTTTAAATAGTATCTAGTACCAAAGTTCACGTTTCAGGTTAACATTAACATGCATGTCTTGTGTAACTCTGTGAGTACTTTTGAAATATAAATGAAATGAATTTGTTCTGTTGAAGATAGTTAGAACATCTTCAATACCAGCCTTGAAAATATATAAGTCAGAAGCCAATAAAACAAAATGGCCGAAAAAGTAAAACAAAAATAAAAATAATTGTATGGTATTATTCAAAACCACCATTCTTATACTTAATTATATAAGTGTTTGTAATCAACTCATCTAAAAAAAATTTGTAAAAAAATGGCTGAAAGTTTATTTATTGTATAAGGGGCTGTAAGCACATGTTTGATGTCCTCAGGGTCAGCACTATTTATTTACACCTCCATTAGATTAGAAACTCAAAAAATATCTCACAGATTAATTATTAATAACAATAATACACTATACCATTTAATTAAATACAAATTTGAACTAATCATAATTAGAAAGTGATTCTAGTGTTTTTAAAAATAATAATTAAAAGTCTCTAAATCAATCTCTATTTTTCTCTCATTTTTTATTTTTATTTTAAAATACTTAAGACATACTTGTTTCCACACTAACTTTTAAACACATTTTTATGTTCTTTTATTTGTCAAAAAGCCTATTAATATATTTTCTCACAAACTCATCATAAATTTGCTAGATTTATTTTGTTTTGGGATAGCTTTCAACTCATTTTTTTATATAAGTTCCTATTTTCAATTCAAATTTATAGCATCCAAATTGTGAGTTAATATATTAGTTTCCTGACTAATACAAAAATAAATAAAATATAATTTACAATCTAGAAGTTCAACAAAATGCCCAAAATTTAATAGTTTGAGGTAGTAATATTAATCACAACAAAATATCATCAAATGCTATATTGATTCAAAGCGAAAATCTAATATCTAACAATAAAGATATGTTAATATAAAACATCAAGATATAATCGTCAAAATGATAGTTAAATACATTTCATTTGAAAGTGTATTGAGATAACACAAAAAATTAAATAACGTATTTACTTTTTTGTTTGGTTAGTAAAAATTCTATAATTTTAGAGATAATTAAGTGTAAATGATAATTTGCTCCTGTATTACAAAGCAGGTTGACGGAGCCACTTATTATGAGCAAATGCTTAGATTTGGAAAAAAAAGAGGAAAAATTTGTTAATTCAAATTGAAAGCTTTTCCCACTGATATCCAACAAATATACTATATTTAATATATTATGATTGTGTATTGGTTAAGTGTTATACCGGGTTACTAGTCTTAATTAGTCAATCTCAATCACATGTATATCCGTTAAGTTGGTTTTTGTTGTTGTTTATGAATATAATAATAAAATATTAACAACAAAAAAATCTTTTCAATTTGTTTACTGGTAAAAGATAGAAAACAGTTACCCACACACAAAAAAAAAAACTAAAAAGGAATTGACAAAGAAAAAGTAAGGGTGAGAAAGTAGATACGATTCTCTCTCAATCTCTCTGATATTTCAGTCATAACATGAGAGATCATTAACTTCATTGTTTGTTAGTGAAAAGAAAGTGACGTTTCAAAGACGTATCCTAAACGCAAAATTCACTTGTCTTCTTCTTTTTTCTTTAACATTGTGTCTCTGAAAATAGTCAAGTCCCTCAATCAAAACGCTCCCTCACACTTAGAACACCCAAAATAAAGGAGGCACAAAATCTAAAGATAGATTATAGAAATCGAGACAAGATCAAGATTTCCAAAGTGAGAAGATATTCTTGTTTCTATTTTACAGGTCTGTTTTTCCTTTGACGTCCATCCACCACCACCACCAACCAACCAAACTGCACTATGATAAGTGTTAAATGTTTTTACTCTTGTTGTTTTTTTTTTTATGTTTAAATGTTCATATTCCTCTTTTTCTTTTATTTGGCAAGAAATGTATCATAATGTTGACTCAAGACTCTACCGAATGTGGGCCGGTAAATAGTGAAAACAATAATTGACCAAAATACACTTATTACTATTACAATGGTGTAGTAGTCTATAGAAATATTAATTATTTGTAATACATATATTTATTTATTTACATTACTATTTTCAACATATTATATGTGTCAGTTCTTGTCTAATAATTTTCATACAAATTAATAAAAATAAATTATATATAAAAATAATACAAAAAGTATGCTTCTGTTTTCTCTCTTTTTCCAGTTTGACATAATAAATCCAAATTCTAAAATATATTTATCTCTAAAACCAAACCAAACTGAATCTGGAGTTAGAGATTTGATTATGAATTTGAATTTATAAATAAATAATTTTTGAATTTTGACCCAAAAAAAAATTGAACAAAATACCAATTTAAAGGGTTCCGAGTGATTTTAACTAGGTAATTTTAACAAAGCCAACTCTATTAAATAAAAAACAAATTGATTTTCTTAATACTGTAACTGATTTGAAAATGTTAAAAGCTACTATCCCAAGAAGCAATTACCACCAATCAATCACTTCATCTCCAAGCCTGTTGGTTTTTTTTTTCTTTTGTTGTTTTTTGTTTGTGCTAAATGGTGTTGAATTTCAAACTTGAAAATTTTACACTTTTGTCTTCATTAATGGAAGTAATTAGTGTGGGCTTATCTTCCCCGTTTATATGATATATGGGCCTATGTTCAAATATTATTTGTGCCGTTGGTGTACTGCATCAAATCACACCTGCTCTTTTCACGCCACGGTTTGTTTAGCTGCAAGCTCGGCGTAGACAAGAAATCAATCTTTCAATATATATATTTTTAATGTTTGTTTTGTTAGATAGATGGACTTTAAGCTATATTTAGCAAATCAATTAATTACATAGGTATCATTTTAGATCAAATATTTGTAGATACACAAATTTTTGTACCTAAATTACCTAATTGATTTAGGTATATCTAATCATTATAGTTTTTTTTGGGTCAAGAAAGTGAAAGTAAATCTGTGTAACCGTAAAAATACTTATGAATTGTAATATTGTCATTAGCTGTTTATGTAAATTTACACATGAACGTATACTAGTTTTGATGATTAGTTCCTAACGAACGCCAAAAAATGTCATTTACATTCCCTTAAAAACTGGGTGCCAACAAAAAAAAAAAAAGACTGCAAGAAGAAGAAACAAAGGCAGTAAATCCCAAGAAAACAAAACGATAGAGAACACACAAAGACAAGGAGATTTTTAAACCAAAACAAAAAGGGAAGAAAGACAACGAGATGATCAAAATGGGACACAAAACATGAAGAAAGAAAAGAGAAGAACCAACAAACATGAAGAAACCACACCATTATTAACTCCAATTGTGAAAGCTCCCGAGTTATTGTCCTTAGGGGTCGGAGAAAAGCCACCCTCCGTTGTGTTTGTAGTGAGGATGACAACAATCCAATTATCATCAGAACCAATACCAATCCCGGTGAACTTAGAATCATTCAGGTTCTTGTTGTACCGTGACTTTGTGAAATTGGACAAGACAAGGCTCGAATCAAGGTTAGGAACACAAGCTGGCATGATCTCACCGTCTCTTGTTGCGGTTATGTTGAGGCGGCATTTGGTGAGGAGCTTAGGGTAGTCTGGGAAACCAGGATGGGATCCAGGGACTGAAGCTGGGCCAGTGGTGTTTGTGCAGGGTTGGTTCTTGAATTGGTCTGCCATTTCGTCAGCGAGACATTCCGCGTTGTTGTTTTTTGTTAGTGTTGTAAGGTTTAGGGATGTTCTGTAGTCGTTGATGCTTCTAAGAAGAGTGTCTTCTTCATCTGTGGATTTCAAAGACAGAACAACACACACAGCAGCAATTCTTTTCAGGTGAAGCAAATCCACAAGTTGATAAAGAAAGAAAAATCTCAACCGGAAGGGTAAATCCGAATATTGAGAAACAATTCTCCATGATCATTGATCATCATCTATCGAAGAAATTGGAATCGAGGGGTAAGAATGAATCAAACAGGCTCCACGATATTCAGACCAGATCTAAGTCAAAATCACGAGTGACAGTGCATAACGAGGTAACTAAACTCAATAATCCAGAGGACTATTATGGAAATGAGAGAGAGTTTACTTACCATTGTCGGAAAGAACAGGACGATGAAGGGAGATAATGACCACTGAGAGAAGAAAGAATAGGTGGAACTTGGGAATCGCCATGGACGCGGAGGTTCTTTAGCTTTTAGATTTTGCTGATTTTGGCGATGACTCTTCTCTGTTTCTCTATATTCTTTGAGCCAAAATAAATTAGTTACTTTCCCTTTGGCTCTTCAAAGTCGTTGGTTGATTCGGTTTTTTTTTTTTGTCTCTTTCTTGTCTACTCGATTGATGCCACGCACTCTCACGTAAACAATTCAAAACAATAGCAAAATACCAATCAATTAAAGGGCCTATTAGTATGGGCTTAGGTAGCTTGTTCGTATATACGGGGCCTATGAGTTAGTGCCAGCTTGGGCCATTCAATTAAGACTATTTCATCTTCAGTATATAATTTCGAATGGGGGATATTTCTGATGATATTATGAAATGCAGATTCTATAATATAACACAAATGACCACTCGTTAAAAAATACTCGTTGGTTGTGTGGTTCACTGCGAATGGTGAGATTTTGTTCAAACTCAGACTTTGTAGAACTTTTGGCCAACATCTGGTTGACTTATGACATTAGTTTCGTTTCATTTGTGTAGTAGACTCTTTGGAAATCATAATCTTTACTGTATTCCAAAGTTGCTTGTGTGCAGACATTTCTTTTGGGTAGGCCAAAAAACGACATTTAATTCTCATTGGCTAGAACTGAGTGACAAGCAGTTTCTTCCTTGCCTTTTAGTTTTCTTAGTTCAACACTGCATCGTCTTAATACAATCAAACGAGAATAGCATTAAACCGTAAAGAAGGAGAAACTTGGAGTTGATTAGAAGTACAAAATCCCGAGTAAAGAAAACGATAGACAAACAAAGACAATTGAGATCATTCCACATGAGAAACCAACCAAATATGAGACTCAAAACATGAAGAAACAAAAGAGAAGAACCGACAAAAGAAAATTGTTAACGACGGCATTAACGCCGAATGTGAAGCCTCCTCCGTAATTGAAAATAATTGGCGAAGAAAAGTTACCTTCCGGTGTCTTTGTAGTGAGGATAACCACAATCCAATTTTCATCAGAACCAATCCACAAATTGAATAAATCTCAATCAGCCAGAACTAAAATAGTAAGAAAGGTAAACCAACATCGACATTCTTGAGATATATATATATATATATATAGATTCAAAAATACAGAAGATATATACGGAAATGAGTTAGTTAGTTAGTTACCGTTGTCGGAGAGAACAGGACGATGGAGGGAAAGAATGACGACTGAGAGAAGAAAGAGTAGGTTGAGCTTGGAAATCGCCATCGCATAAATTCTTAGCTTTAGCTGTAGCTTTGCAGATTTTTGGCAATGACTCTTTCTCTTTTTTCTCTATTTTTATAGTTCCTTCTGCTTTTACTCATCAAAGTCGTTGATTCGGTCTCTTTAAAAAACATTTCTCTTCAAAGTCGTTGATTTCGGTCTTCTTTAAAAAGATTTCTCGTCCATGATGCGACGCAGACACATTACCTAACTTAGCAAACGTTGTTATTCAAAAGAGAGTTTTCCTTTTTCAGTACTAAAATTAAGAAAATTTATATTGATGATCTAGTTTGTGATATACTGTCATTGCTGTGTCACTGCTCGTATTCAAACTCGGCTTCACAAAAAAAAAAATATTACGGAAGTCTGTATAAATCGTCTGAAATATATCACTTCGATAGGTTTTGTGATCAACAATACCACCACACCTCTAAAAAGTTTCACAAATACCATTATATAAATATGACAAAGATACTGGAAGTTTAATCTGCAACAATCGTAAGGAAAAAACTGATTTGCTCCATTAGTTTTTTCCTATTTGTCATAAAGTGCTTCCACATATAAATATCTCAATTAAATTCGCACGAGGAAATAGTAATAATAATAGGGGTGTTTGTGTCATCTCATCAATGAATAGTTGCGTTGCCAGAGTAGACTTTACGATAGAGAACGCACAAACACAATGAGATGATTTTTATTTATTTATTTATTTTGAACTGTGACAATGAGATGGTGCAACAAGAAAAGAAACCAAAATGGGACTCAAAACATGAAGAAAGAAAAGAGAAGAACCAACAAAAATGAAGAAACCACACCATTATTTACTCCAATTGTGAAAGCTCCCGAGGTACTGTTCTCCATTGCGTTTGTAGTGAAGATGAGAACGACCCATTTCTCCTCAGAACCAATACCAATCCCGGTGAACTTAGACTCATTCAGGTTCTTGTGCAGTGAGTTGGTGAAATTGTCAAGATTCGCATCACGGTTAGGAATACAGACGTGTATGATCTCACCGTCTCTTGTTGCGTTTATGTTTAGACGGCATTTGGTGAGGAGGTTAGGGTAGGTTGAGAACTGAAGTTCGGATCCAGGGACTGAAGCTGAGCCACTGGTGTTTGTGCAGGTTTGGTTCTTGAATTCGTCTGCGATTTCTTCAGCGAGACAGTCCGCCTTGTTGTTTTTTGTGAGTGTTGTAAGGTTTACCAATGTTCTGTAGGCGTTGATGGTTGTAAGAAGCAAGTCTTCTTCATCTGTGGATTCCAAAGACAGAACAACACAACAGCAATTTTTTTCAGGTGAAGCATATCTAAACCAGATCAGATCAAAGTCAAAATCACGATCGACAGTGACGAGGTAACTAAATTCAATAATACAGAGGATTGTAACGGAAATGAGAGAGAGTTAGTTACCGTTTTTGGCGAGAACAGGACGATGAAGGGAGAGAATGACTACCGAGAGAAGAAAGAGTAGATGCAACTTGGGAATCGCCATTCTCGCGGAGGTTCTTTAGCTTTAGCTTTTGCTGATATTGGTGACGACTCTTCTCTGTTTCTCTGCATTATTTATGAACATTTTCGCGTTGACTCTTCAAAGTCGTTGACTCCGTTTTTTGTTTGTTTCTGTTTCTTGTCCACTCGTTTTGATGCCCACGCACTCTGACGTAGACAATGAAAAATAAAGAAAAAAACATCTAAATACTAATCTAAAAAAATATCTAAATATTAAAGGCATCTAAAAAAAATATCTAAATATTAAAGGTATCTCCATGTAATGATGTACAGCTCTATTTTCTTACATCAAAATAAAATAACTCTAAATAAAATTGAATTTTGCTTTAATCATACTCTAACTTTTACTTTAAAATAGAGTAATAAATAAAAAATATAATAATCATACTTTTTACTCTATATTTATCAGAGAATCCTATTTTTTACTCTATTTTTCAGTTGGAGATAAAGTAGAACTAGAACAAATTTACTCTAAAATGCAATTTTATTTTATTTTAGGATAAAAAAATTAGTGATCGGAGATAGTCTTTTTTTTTTTTTGCCATCGATCGGAGATAGTCTAATAGGCCATGATCTGAAAAATATCAAAAGCTACTACTATTAGTCTATTAGCAAATAGCTAAATACCAATCAATTAAAGGGCCAATTAGTATGGGCTTAGCTTGTTCGTTTATAATATATACAGGCCTATGAGTTTATTCCAGCTTGGGCCATTCCATTTAAGACTACTTCATCTTCAGTATATAATTTCGAATCGAGATATTTCTGATAATATATAACATTAATGACCCTTTTAAAAAATTCGTGGGCGGGAATGTCTATTATTCTCTCTCGATGTTTAAGTAACTTTTTGTTATATTTTAATAAAATGTTTTACAAATTTCTATGCAAAAATTAAATGTATTTATGATTATTTGTTATATATTATTAAAAAAAATATTGTTACACTGTTGTAACACTGCATCGTTTTAATCCAGTCGAACGAGAATACCCTAACCCGTAAAGAAGGAGAAACTTGGACTTGATTAGAAGAAGTACAAACTTCCAAGTAAACAAAACGATAGACAAAGAAAGACAACGACATCATTACACATGAGATACCATTACCAACCAAATATGAGACTCAAAACATGAAGAAACAAAAGAGAAGAACCAACAAAAGAAAATGGTTAAGGACACCATTAACGTCGAATGTGAAACCTCCTGCGTAATGGTAAATAATGGCTGGAGAAAAGCTACCTTCGGGTGTCTTTGTAGTGAGAACAACCACAATCCAATTGTCATCAGAACCAATACCAATTCCACTGAAGTTAGAATCATTCAGGTATTTGGAGTACTAGTCCAAATATTTAGAAGATTTTGACTTTTGAAAATAGGAATGTTCCTATTACCCTATGTACCTTCAAACCACTATAAGATTATCAATAAACTGTATAAAATATTGGCTATTTTTTGTACATGAAATATATTTTTATGCTATTTGTGAAATTTGCCTTCTTTTCTTTTCCTTTTCATAATCATAGACAACTAGTAATTTATGAAGAAATTGTTTTTGGAAAAAGTAAACAGATTTATACTAGTTTATTTATTTTTCAAAAATCCTAATAAATTCAAACATCAAGATTTTTCTCAAACACCATCTATAAATACTAAATAGTCCACTTTTTTTAAGTCTCCAGTAGAATATGCCATTGTGAAATAGGTCAAGACAAAATAGCCATGTCTTAAAATCTAAAGACAAACAAAAACTGGTGGTGGATGTAACTTGATGAAGATAGGGTGAAGCAAATCCTTCCAAAAACTCAAGTAAAATGCAAGTCCATGCAAGTCTCTTTTCTTTTATTTTATCTTCCCCTCTCTCTTCAAACCCTTCAAGGGCCAATATTCTAGCGAAAATGGTGGTCTCTGTTGACTGCAGAATCTCCCTCTCTGCCCCGAGCTGCCTACGTGGCTCCTCGGGCTTGACCAGGCACATTAAGCTAGGCAGCTTCTGCAATGGAGAGCTCATGGGGAAGAAGCTCAACTTGGCTCAGCTTCCAAATGTCCGTCTTCGATCTTCTTCTACTAATTTATCTCAGAAGAGAATTCAAATGTCTTTAACCAGTGTAGCTGGAGAGAGTAAGGTAAAGAATTTCAACCTTTGTGCTTCTGCTTCGCATTCTTTGATCTCCTAGCTCATCAAAAGTGCCCTGCACTGCGTCTGTTTATGTCAACAAACTCCAGGTACAAGAACTTGAGTCCGAGAAAAGGGATCCACGGACAGTCGCTTCCATCATTCTTGGAGGTGGAGCAGGAACTCGACTCTTTCCACTCACAAAACGTCGGGCAAAGCCTGCTGTTAGTAGCTTCTATGTTGCAAAGTTTCTGATATTGCTGATTTCCTGCTGCATAAAGTATAATTAATCGGGAATATGCTTGAACTGCAGGTCCCTATCGGGGGAGCCTATAGGTTGATAGATGTACCGATGAGCAATTGCATCAACAGCGGAATCAACAAAGTCTACATACTCACACAATATAACTCAGCATCATTGAACAGGCATCTAGCTCGTGCTTACAACTCCAATGGAGTTGGCTTTGGAGATGGCTATGTTGAGGTTTGATATTCTTTCTTCATCATTGGTTACGACCAAACTGATTTAATGCATCTAAGGTAATCGTTTGAAAAAATTGCAGGTTCTTGCAGCCACTCAAACGCCAGGAGAAGCTGGTAAAAGGTGGTTCCAAGGTACAGCAGATGCAGTCCGGCAATTCCATTGGCTTTTCGAGGTAGAAAGCAGAGTTTAACTAGCTTATCTTCACATGAAAAATCAAGCGGTCTAACAATTCTTTTCACAGGATGCAAGAAGCAAGGAGATAGAAGATGTGCTGATCCTTTCTGGAGATCACCTCTACAGAATGGATTATATGGATTTTGTACAAGTGAGACAAGATAATTTGATCCCATGTCTTTCATCAAGAGTTAGTTATTCTCAGAGACTCATACCTTGAACTTCATTCTGCAGGATCACCGGCAGAGTGGCGCGGATATAAGCATTTCCTGCATACCAATAGATGACAGGTAGATGCAAACGAGGACATAGATCCTTTCATTCAACCAACTTATTATGCTGAATCAAAGATCATAATTTCTTTTAGTGTCTTTTTGTGTTACATGTAGACGTGCCTCAGATTTTGGTCTTATGAAGATAGATGACAAAGGAAGAGTTATCTCTTTCAGTGAAAAACCTAAAGGAGACGACCTGAAAGCAATGGTATGTTGAAAATTTCGGGATTCACTTTTGAACATCTCAGAACAAAACCTGAAGATTGTTCTAACCTCGGGTATCCTTAGGCAGTAGACACAACTATTTTAGGACTTTCCAAGGAGGAAGCTGAAAAGAAACCATACATAGCGTCAATGGGAGTTTATGTTTTCAAGAAAGAGATACTGTTGAATCTCTTGAGGTAACACTTTTTAGTTATATATGCTGTGTCTGCATTCTAAGAACTGTGCAAAAATAAATATCTTGCAAATGTTTTAAAAATCAGATGGCGTTTCCCCACAGCAAACGACTTTGGTTCAGAGATTATACCTTTCTCGGCCAAAGAATTCTATGTGAATGTCAGTAACATTCAGTTTAAGCACAAATTTACGTCAAATGAGTGTTGTTGTTATATCAAGGGATAACAAGATCTTTTGAGCAGGCTTATCTCTTTAAAGACTACTGGGAAGACATAGGAACGATAAGATCTTTCTTTGAGGCAAATCTCGCCCTCACTGAGCATGTAAGGACAGATCTTTTCTGAGACAACTTTCCAAGATATTGTTCATAATCATATATACTCAGTTTTAATATCACTTACGTCTATATCTATATACCTTTTAGCCACCGGCATTCAGTTTCTACGACGCAGCGAAACCAATATATACATCAAGGAGAAACCTGCCACCATCAAATATAGACGGCTCTAAGGTAAGTGAAACCAGCCATAATATTTCCTTCTACTTCTATGTCTTTTGGTTTTGGACCACTTTCTTCAGGACTAATTCTTAGTTCATTATATGTGAAGCTCGTTGACTCGATCATTTCTCATGGGAGCTTCTTAACTAACTGCTTAGTTGAGCACAGCATTGTGGGAATTAGATCTAGAATAGGCAGTAATGTTCAGTTGAAGGTAGGAAAAAAAAATACATCTTTCTAAATCATAATGGAAGACGTAGACTCTTAAGATTATATGATGATCTAAATACCATGGAAATTCTAGGACACTGTGATGCTTGGGGCAGACTTCTACGAAACAGAAGCAGAAGTTGCATCATTGCTTGCTGAGGGAAAAGTTCCCGTTGGAATAGGAGAGAACACAAAAATTAAGTAAGACTACTTATCAACTTCATATCGGTTACCTTAGAAACAGTTCTCTTTTGGTGAAGTTCCCTCACTCCGTTCTTCCTTTTCTTCTTGACTTCTCCTTTCCCTACAGAGAATGCATTATAGACAAGAATGCTAGAGTCGGGAAGAATGTAATCATCGCAAACTCTGAGGTATAATTTTCTTTTATATAAGAAAAACTGGACCCCCATCAGATTCCTACAATTCTTCGTTTCCTTCTCTCATTTCCACTAATGTGATGGTTTTCAGGGAATACAAGAGGCAGATAGGTCATCCGATGGGTTTTACATCAGATCTGGCATTACAGTAATCTTGAAGAATTCAGTAATTGGAGACGGAGTTGTGATATGATACTTTAAAGCTTTAATTGTGAGCACTGAGCACTAAGAATGCAGAGCAGTAAAAGTCAAAAACTATATTAATAAAGCAATTTATTTGATTATGCTCATATAATCTTTCCATGTAAATTAATAATTTGTATCTGATGGCGTTTTTGACTCACCTGTATTGGTGGTTGTGAAAACAATGGAGGAAAGAAAGGCAAAGATGCAAAACTTATGTACAGCAAAAATTAATACTGTACCTACAACATAAGTTCCTCGCAGCTGAACATTAGCTCATTTTCGAATCTTTGCAAGACAAATCTTTCCTCGGACGTGATTAGGTTGGTAACAATGCACTTCCTGTCCGAAAAGGGTTTTCGACCAGCTCTTCCAGCTCGGTGCAGATAATCTGTAGCCGTTTGTGGGAGATCAAAGTTGAAGATATGAGTTGTTTCTGGTAGATCAATCCCTCTTGCTGCAATATCAGTAGAAACAAGAAGAAATCCTCCTCCTTGCCGGATTTCCTATGAGAAATCAAAAACAAAAAGGTTAGTAACAACGAGTAAGCATCCAGGATCAGAATCCGAGGAACACAGAACCACGTACTGTTAGTGAAGCTGCTCGTGAATTGAAATTCATGTCTTCCTCTAGTAGGAGGATCTCCAGAGAGCCATCATATGAAGTTTTAAGAAAGTCAATAAGAAGAGTTGTGGATGGATCATTTCCAGCTTTTTTTGACTTCTCAGACTGAAAAGAAGAAACAGAAAAGAGTGTTACATAGTTCGATTAAGTGAAGTCGGAAGGGAAATATAGGTATCCAAAACCTGCTCCCCGACAAAAATTATAGCTGATTCAGGTGCATCAGCCTCTAACAAGGCAAGCAGTATTTGGTGTTTGTCTTTCTTTCCACACACCTGCAAAAATACAGATCAGAATGCACTAACAGCTGCATATCATGAGAAAATAAGTCGAACAAGTTAGATCTTACTACGAATTTGTGAAGAAGACACAGAGGCATGGGCATGATTGCGCTAACATGAATATGAACAACATCCCTCTGCAGAAATATGAAAAAAGACAAGCGACTTGAAACTCAAGTTCAGGAGCCCAAATAACTGATTCACAGTAAGAGAATCATTGATAAGATAACCTTTGTCCACTTTTGCTGTATACAGTCATGCACAAAATGTTTATGCTGGGGAATGGAAGCACTAGCAAAAATAGTCTGACGTTTATCGCATGAAGAAAATGATGTCAGAAGCTTCCGCACAGAACCGACTTGTTTAGATGAGTAGAATAAGAAATCAACCTACCAAGTAACCGTTCAAATTCATGGATCAGAAAAATGTTCTGAGCGAGCACAATGCTCAATGTGCAGAACAGCCTCTATCATTGGCTATGGAGAATAAGCTGAGAAGTAAAACACATAGTTGAGAAAGATTTTACCTCGTCTACAACAAGAACCTTCACCGAGTCAAGTCTAAATATGTGCTTTTCAAGCGTGTGGCACAAACTTGCTACCGTAGCGACCACAATTGCTGGTGGCTCAGCCTGAAAAAGAGTTAAACTTGCTCAACTAACTCACAAGAAGAAGGCTTTTGAGTGACCAAACTCCAACAAAACAAGAAAAAACAAGCATATCCAAGTCCAACCTTAAGCCAGCTTTTGTGCCTTCTTAGCATCCCTCCATCTAAGAGAGCCATTACTGTACATCCTTTCACATCAAGATCCGTTGATTTTGCAGCCAACATTCGAGCAACTTTCGTAACCTAAACCGAGTAGAAGCAACTATGTCATAATTGAAAAGTCCAGAGGGAAGAGTCAAAATCAATGCCTACAGTCTTACTTGCATACCGAGCTCCCGAGTGGGAACAACAATTACAGCTTGCACAGAAGATCGTTGAGGATTAATAAGAGAGAATATGAGTAACAGGTAAGTCAATGTCTTGCCTGAACCTGTCTACATAACCAAAAAACATACCAAACATTAACCGCTCTGACCAATAATACTAAACAGTTAATCAAAAGAGAGAACATTGAGAAAAAGGACTTGGGCATGGAGGATGCAATCACGGCCCGTGAACAAAGTAGGAAGAGCTTCCCTTTGAATATCCGTGGGAAAGACAAACCCAACCTCCTCCATTCTGCACCGTTTATTCAAACTCAGTTCACAAATTTCTAAATTCATTACTTCTGAAATCAAACTTTACCGGAAAAGTTAAAAGCTTTGCCTCTGTAAGATATGCTCCGGCACAAAACCTTGGCAGATGTTTCGCAGAGTCAAAGCAGTTGTTTCAGTGGGAACGTCGCTTTCGATATCAGGGCAAGCGTCGGCGACGGCTTGGAGGTTTACAGTCCGAGAATTAGAGGAAGATTGAAGAGCTCTCCTCGTAGTAGACTGAAAAAAAGTAAGCTTTTGTGTTGTCGATAAGAGGGAAGGATGAAAGGGTGAGAATTTAGGAAGGAGCGTGAAATGAGGAACAAAGAGAAGCTGGGACGCCATTGAAGAGGACCTCCGAAAGGAAGAAGAAGGATAACGAGATGGGACAAAAATCTTCCGGCGCCGTATGGTATTTGGTTCGTTTCGTTAGTAAATTTTTACATATCATGGCGTTAAGAAAAAAAAATTACTTTTATTAAAATTACTGTATTTGATTATGAGCAAATTTACAAGTTGTTTCACACTCCATGATCGACTCGTTTTGATTTCACAATGTTTCAATCACTAAATTTGTAAAATCCCAATAGACAAAAAATAACAAATCTTTGACATTTAATTGCAAACACAAAAGCCTGATACTATTCTCATTCATGAATCATGATACAGTTTGGTGACCTTAAGCTAACTTACTGTTTGCTATTTCTGTTTTGCTTCCACTTATCTATGGTTTTATACTAATCCCATTAGAAAAACAAGGCAACAAATCTTATAAGACCACCAAACATAACTTCGACGAAGGCAAGCCAGAACGATCTCTGAGGAGACATGCCTGTGGTTGCAATAGATAGTAAGAACCCAATGAAATGGCACGTCACTGTGAATTTTCCTGCTTTGATACCATCGAGACATATCTTGGCTACTTCTTTTTTTTTTTTTTTTTTTTTTTTTAAAACCGGGGGGGGTTTTGGGNTCTCCGGGTTTGCAAATGGGCCCTAAAGCATGGGCCCATATCCGTGTGGCCAAATGGGGAAATGTTTAGCAACTTCGCACTTGAGGGGAATCGATCCCTGGCCTAGACCAACAGGGCGACTCCTCCCCAAGTGGTCTTGGCTACTTCTTTGGTTTCATTGAACCAGAGGATGCGGCTATGATGGAAGTGAGCTCTGGCCTCTTCTTCTGTTCTGAGAGGCCAAAAACACAGAAAAAATCATATAATCTCTCATCAGCAATCTTGCTCCATGATCCCAGCTTACGTGTTTGCATACATCTTTTTGTCATAAAATGATCTTAAAAAACAAAGAAGTAACAAAGCGTTGATCTCATCATACAAAGCTTTCAGTAACAGAGTAGTTTCTATGTTTTTATAACTCAGGACCATAGACACATGATGTTTACTGAGTCATTGGCTCCGTGATCCCAGCTTACGTGTTTACATACATATTTTGTCATATAATGATCTTAAAAAGGTTAAAGAATTCTGACTTTTGTTACCTTCTTCAAACCCGGGTGTATCAGTGTCTGGAGGAAACAAAAGAGTCACATGAATGTCATGAGATATAACTTCTTGCTGCAATGCTTGCGCTAAACCCTGAAGCCCAAACTTGCTCGCTGAGTATGCAGTGTAACCATAGATTCCTGCCTGAACAAGTAAAACACACAAAAGGCAAATGGCAGAGTCTCTCTGAGAAAATGCATTTTATTCACAAAAGTTCTTGATCTACTCTGAAACTATGAATCGCGGTAGAGAGATCAAGAGAAACGAACCTGTCCTGAGAGGACACAAGAGAAATGGAGGCAGGGCCACGACCTTCCCTAGCTTTCATGGAGGGCAAAGCAGCCTTGATCACATTGAAGCTTCCCACAAGATTCACATCAATCATGAACTTGACCTCCTCCGGACTCTGTTTCTCAAGCTCCTTCCCAATAAACACGCCTTGGTTGACGATCAACACATCGATCGGCCCTGATTCATCAACAGCGTTTGAAACTGCCTCGTAATCTCGAACGTCGGCAGAGAACGTTGAGACCTCGACGCCTGTAGATAGCTGGATGGATCGTTTGGCCTCAGCTAGCTTTTCAACGGAGCGGGCGAGGATGGAGACTCGAGCTCCCTCAGCGGCAGCAAGGTGGGCGAGAGCGAGTCCGATGCCGCTTGATCCACCGGTGATGAAGACGCGGCGTGACTTGATTGGAATCTTAACGGGCCTAGGCCGTACGATCAAAGCCAAGATGATGAGAAGAGAGATGACCAAGAGAATGACCAACAGTAAAAGAGAAAAAATGGCCGCCATTGAAATGTCGTCACTTTACAGTTTACACTAATCTAAGACTAAAACATAACAAATTAAGATTAATTAAACTGTTATGTTCAAGTCGCTTATCACCGAAATATGAATCTTACTACTATGTACTTACTCAACGAAAGGAATCTTGAATTGATTCCACCGCCACCTATAGAATAAATTATATTCAAACGTATAGGTATGTTTTCAAATCTTGGCTCGACGGTTGTTGGTTGCTATATATTATTTGATACTACTGGTTTTTTTTTATATAGTGTTGTCTGTATATTATTTACATTTCCATTTCATCTTTGTTGATTAATGTTTTAATGTTGGGTGTTTGGTTAATTTTTAGACTTATCTTTATGTTGATGTTCTTGTCTATGTGTGAACTTATCTTTACGTTTATGTTTATGTTCTCGTAAATGTGTGAAAAAAGTTGTTATGTGATAATTCCTGAAAACTAAGATATTTTTATGAAGAATGGGAGTGAATCATCATATTATTTTGCTCTAAATAGAAAGACTAAAGGAATGAATGAGAATTAATAATGGGAGAGAGAGAGAGAGAGAGAGATGGGCATGTGAGTGTGAGTGGCAGGACAGAAGATGTGTGAGCTTGTGACAGTCTTTTGGACCTCTTTCTTAAATGGTTAGATCTGACTTTTTTATATTCAGACAGTGTGGCAAACTCGTCTGTGATGTCCCCAATATATTGATTGATTGGACAGAGATAGAGAGAGACATAGAACATTTGCTAAGTTCACATGGGGCTTGTCTTTCCACATTCCTCCATCAATCTTGTTGTAATCAACCAACAAGATTTCGCAAGTTGATTTTTAATTTAATCTTTTCTTTTATAAAAAATGTTTACAAATGGAGAGAAGTCAGTGAATATCATCATCTCTAAAATGACCAAGAAAGAGTTACATTAAAATAAGAACAAACTTGGAACAAATCTCCAAGACCTTCTTCCTTAAAGAATCCTTATTTTTTGCTGATTTACAAACAAATAAATCTTATGCATCTATAAATATATATAGAAATTATATGAATCAATCACACTAAAACCCCATGAATCTTGCTGAATATTTGTTAAATTAATCAAGTGTAGATAGATGCTGCATCTCTGTAGGTTCTTCTTGGGATAGAAGCATGAACATTACTCGTGATCATGCTGCTCTTGATGTTGTTGTTGTTGTGAGTGGTGAGAGTACTTCTTGAGTTGTCATGATACTGTTGTCTGTTTTGCTGAAGAGAGTGTTGTTGCTTGGCGTTGAAGGAACTAACCCTGCCTTGCTTCGGATGATGAGGTCTTCTTCTGGGCTGAGAAGATTTAGGGATGAAAACACCAGTCCCTTTGCTCTGTTCTTGATGATACATATATGGAGCCGTTTGGTAGCCTCCTCTGAACATACCCTGTTTCCACAAAGATTCAAGAAACACAGTTAGCGATAGGTACGATTAAAGAGAGGTACGTTTAGAGAGAGAATTAGTGTGTGGTGGACAGAGGAACAAACCTGGAACGCGAGAGAGGAGGAGGAGGAAGAAAGAGAAACAGGGTTGAACTGTTCATCTTCATCCATGATGAGAAGAGAGATCTGTTTGCTTATGTCTGCAAAGAAGACATCATCATCAAGCTCTAACTCCATAGCCATATATATCTTAGTTTTCCAAGTTTCCTGAGACTTGCTTGTTCTGTCGAAACAAGTCTTGTATGTTTTTTTTTCCTTTGCTTCAAGTGGAGTTCGAGGGAACGTTGAAAGAGTCAAATAAATAGGCCAGAAAATACTGGCCCTTAGAGAGAGGAAGAGAGAGAAGGGCATGTGGGTGGGAGAGTGGGGCCAGAGAAAAAAAGAAAGAGATTTTGAACAATGTAAATCTAATCTGGCCAAGTCCCTACTCCCTACAATACACAACATGAAGGACAGAAGGAGGTTGTGCATTGATGTTATCCAGTTGTTAAATCTTTTAAAGATAGAAATCAAAGTTCACAAACAACCCATATCCACTCTGTTTTTATTACATTAACATATCTTATATTTGACCAAAAACTTTTATAGTTTTACTAAATTACTACCAATATAACTAAACTTAACCAACAGATGTTTAGATACCCTTGGTTTTCATTATTTATCATGATAATGACCAAAAAACCAAATTATCTTCGATAGAGCCTAAGGAAATCTTTGTTATGGCTATAAGATCCTAAAACAGCCACATCTGAAGAGAATTTGTGGTGAGCAATTCAGGAAATGGACAATACACAATTTGGATTTTGGAGAGAGAGAGAATCAAACTCATTGATATGATATGGTTTGAGGATAGTATTTGAGTGAAGTAGGGTCACACACCGATCCTACTTGATATCATATAAACAATTTCCTAAGCAAAGCTTGATGGTCTATATGCTATATGTACACAATTATCTTTTTTCTAATCACTTTCCGAGTAAAAAGAAAACATACCGAGTTCATATCATTTTGTTTTTTTATTTTTATGATATGATTTTAATTCATTTTTGGGGTCTTTGATTAGTGATTTGCATGCTCAAATCTTGACCTTTCACTAGTGATAATGAACAAACAAGTCGTAGAATTTACCTTATCTCTTCAACCCATACTATACTACGTTTCAAAAAGCTAGTTTAAAAGTCTCAAAAGGGAAAGGTGCAAGTGTAAGCAAGTATAGCCACAAACGGAAGAAGAGAAAAGGAAATATATAAACAGATAAGTTTTCTAAAAAATGTGAAAAGACAAGTTATGACAATTTTTTTTTGTTAAATTAGTTATTTTTTACATAAAAATGAAAATGAGTTGTTTTCTAAATAAGTTCTGATAAAAATCATTGAAGTGCTAGATGAACAAATCGTATGTAATGATGAATTCAAAAATAAACACCATGTCAAGATTTCTCGCAATTTTTCATTATTATATATGATATGACAGTATCCGAGTTCCTGATTTGATTTAGATAGTTGGAAACTTGGAATTTCAGATTTTCAGAACCAGAGAATCCTGATCATATGAACTCAAACAAGATCAGCTCATTTCAGGCTCTCTGTTTTTTCTTGTCTCAGGTACACATCTTCGAGGTCAAGAATAATCATATAAACCCATTTGTTTGGAGTATAACAAATTTGTTTTTTTTTTTCATCACGCGGTAAGGATTTGCTGTCACAGCTATTAACGACAACTAAAAAAGACCAATAATAAGAACGGGACAAGTCAAGCTTCCCAATTATCTTTAATGGGTCTAGCTGCCATCAAAGGGTTGTTTCTCTCTCAGAGTTCATGCTCCAATGGCTGTATCCATGTCTGTAACACCATCAGCTCCTTTGAAAACAACTCTTAGCTTCGTTAAGCTCGACTGTTTCTCATCGTTCTTGAGGGCTGTGCCAAACACGTGGACTGTGTCCTTCTGGACTCTTCCCATGAGGTCATAGAGCGGCTTGCTTAGGTTTGGTCTGTGCATTTCTTCTAGAACCGGAGGCGCCTGCATGTAGAGGCTGTCTTTGCCGTGTTTGACACTCGCTTTCGACAACAGAAGCTTCGGATGTTCTTCAAGCATGTCAATAAACTAGGAGAAAACAAAGCATAAAAGAAATGGTAACTGAGACGGGGATTTTCAAATGGACAACAGAGGTACTTTAGCACGAACAACTCAAGAACTGAGATATAGCTAAAAGGGTACTAAACAGCTTGGAAACAGCGAGAAGACTAATTAAGAACAAGATCCAAGCATCGATAATGAAATTAAATGCATCAATGAGATGGCACTAGAGAAGAGGATAAATGAGGATGGCTAAAGCAATCAACGGCTAAGAAAATAAGGGTCATGGCGGTATTAAATGGAGAACGAGACACTAGGGATAGAGGAAGGACCTTTTGCAAAGTTATTGACGTGTCCAGCTCAATCAGAATGCCCGGACCACATACAAGACAGTCCTTGTCTCTCACGAACTCAGTGACTTTAGTGTGGAGACCCTCTCCACCGTTATACCTTGCAAAAATGAAAACCAGCCAAATTGCTTCAGGATAACACTGATTTTTTTTTTGTTGCAAATTCCTATTCTTATGTTTAAGTAGAAAAACTGCAGTCCGAACACAAGCAAGTAAGGAAAAAATAAAGAAATAATGCATACGTCAAATAATTTGCAAGTGTTTTGCTGCATCCAGATACAATCTTCAAGGTTTCAAGTGCACAAGCTGCGGATATAATCGCGTTGGTGGATGCAATCGCCGGTATGATGTTTTTAACCACACCCTATATGCAAAATCAAGAGTTATCTCTCAGAGTTTCTTAATGGAAACAAATTAACACAATTCCATCTTACATGCTTAACGGGTCACACGTACTTCAACAGATTACTGGAATGTTCTAGAAATTGACAAAAAAAGTGAGAATAGTTACTTACTTGTGTGAGAGAGTATGTGACACCCGGAATTCCAAAAAGCTCGGCTCTCTTGATAGCCTGCAAAGATAATGCAAAATATGCAATAAGCCAAAATTAAAACGCATAGCATAGATAGGGAAAAGGATGACTAACCTCATCATAGACCCACTTCATATGTTCCGGCTCATCAGGATCAAAGGATTTTCCACCATGAACCTTCACGAAAAATGATAGACTATATACCTTAACTAAAACATATAACATAATTACTTGGAAAGAAGAGCGTCCTTCAAAGAGAATCCAATCACATACCTCAGGCCACTTAATAAGATGAGCATATTCAATGCAATGAGCCGCATTCCTAGGGGTTTCCGCAAGAGTGCACAAAGGAAACTTGACTTGAGGTGGGAAAAGCCAAATTGTGCACTCAAAACAGGGAGTAACTCCAGGCACGATAACTCTAGCATGACCCTTGAAACCTTCGGTTCCGCCATCCACCATCGGCTTGATTGTTTCTCTCCTCGGGGTATCATCTTCATCATACTCTATATTCCACAACACACATGATCAAAGAGAGAAAAAAAAAAAACACAAAGCCAGAGAGGTGAAACAACCGTAAAGAATTGTCATACCAAGAAAGCCACAAGCTACGCCGTTGATGTATCTCCGAGCTTCAATGGAATCAAGACCAAGGGCAATGATACTGAAATTGTTATAAAAATCAAGCTCTTTGTCTTCTATACGTGAAAAATGCGGCACAATCTCGACTCCACTCACTCTCTCCATAACACGCTTCGCTGCTACCTCAGCCTTAGGCTTCCCTACGTCTTCAAGTCTTTAATACAAAGACACGAAACCCAAATTCATCAACCAGCTCTGAAACTAACACAGACTTAACTAATTCAAGTTTAAAAAGGTCAACGAATATTCAATTCCGAGGGGTTCTTCTTCCGATTGATTGCATAAACCATAGAGTGAGAGGAGGAAGAAGGAGAAATAACCTGAAGAGGAACTGGCGATTAAGATTGGTGACTTCGATGCGGTCCATGTCAATCACATCCAGGTTTCGAAAACCAGAAAGAGCCAAGTCCTTGAGGAGCTCACATCCCAATCCACCCGCACCAACCACCAACACTCTTACGTATTCCCTTATGTCGTCCCTTAGCTGTAACAACGGAAACTCAGCTTAAACGATACCAACAAATTACAGAAAAACCTTAAAGAGAAAGCAATCAGAATCATCATCATCAGATAAAAACCAGAAAGCAACGATAGATTATAGATTTGAGTATATTTAGGCTTTTTATGTTTACTTCGGTTCCGGGATAGAATTCGGGGCCGACGAGATTCCCAGCTCTGAGAAGGAGCTTGTCGAGGTCTCTCGACTTGCTTTGAGGAGCATCGACATCAGCCATTGAAACCCAAAGACGAGGAAGAAAGGAACGAGGAACGAGAGAGTGTCGATTCACCGAAAGTGATTGACGGAGGAGAGCTCCAAACAATCGACGGAGGCAGACGAAGACGATACACACTGCCCACAGAGCTCCCAAACCTCTCTTGCTTTTTTTCTCACTTTGGACACACGATCCTTATACTTATTGGGTCAACAATGGGCTGGGCCCAATATTATATTATATATTAGGAAAGTTGTTAATAAATTATTATCCCTTCTTTCTTAGTTAATTTGGCTTTTTCAAAAGTTTTTCTATATAATATTTTAGCATTTTCTTTTTTCTTGCTAAATTTGGTGGATTTTTTTTACTACATTTGTATATATATAAGAATATTCATGCATTTCCCATTATGTTGTCTTAATGACATTCTCTAAAGATAGTTATATTCAATTAAAAAAAAAAAAAAAAACTGGAATTTAATTAGAACTATAATTGATTTCCTACCAAAATTGTTGATCCAATATCTCTAAACTCTTTTATCCTAGCCTATATAATCAAATATCTCTACTTTTATAGGCCTGCTTTTTGTCTTTGTCATAAACTGAAAAATAAAAAAAAACAGAAACGTATATATCAAGATGGAACCTACTTTAATTGTCATACTCCTTGTTTGTATGGTTCTTTTGGCATGTCGTGCCGTCTCTTGTTGCACCGATGGCAATGAGCAGCGTACGAATCTGCTTGACGTGGAAACCGGTGAAACAGTCAAGATGAATCATATTCGAAGAAGGTCTCGCATGCCTCCACTTATAACACTTTCCTAAAACCTTATTATAATCGTCCTGTCCAGCAGGTCTCTCATCCTTACCATCTTCATCACCATCACTTTGCTAGCAGATGATGTTTACGTTGAGACCACTCGACTGTTGGATTTATATGAATAACTTAACTCTTTCGACTTCTTTTCATTTCGTATAGTATTTTGAGTTGACTATATAACATATCTACAATATGCAAATGGAATCAAAGTTTTGCGAGAGTTACATTTACCAATCCCTTTGATTTTTCTATGAAATAAACCACCTATCGTTTTCCTTGAAAAAGGGTCCGAATTTTCAGTTACAGCTCCGAAACCTCTCTTGCTTCTCTTGGCCCAACAAAGTATAAGGATCTTGTTCAATAGGAGTCCAAATTGAGTAATCATTGACTGATGAAGTCACTCAAATCTTTGAAGGTAATGAGAGATACCTTTACAACAAAAGATGCTTTAACCTAATTAGTAATTACACATATCCCCACCCAATTAACCTAATCACCCAATCAAAACCCTCAACGTTTTGAGGTCAGGCTCTGAAAAATCCTCTACAGCGCAAGCACAAGCCGTTTACCAAAAGATGTTATGCAAAGTTATCTGAATCGCCATTGTTGGATCTCGAGTAACCTTCATGCTTAAGAAACAACGCATATAGAATCTCGTTCCACGAATCAGGAACTCCAGGGAGACACCAATGGCTACAGTCTTGCCTGTGGACCGGTGCAGGACCAGCCGAGCCCAAATAGTACAGTGATGGATGACCATCGTTTCTTTGAGCAGCCATGGCCGTTATGTTCAACAGTTTCAGTTTAACCGCCTGTGATATTTTCGAGTAGTAAAGAGACGACAAGACATCCTGGATGAGCTTCATATGTTCCCATGTCTCTGATGGAACCAGAGAGGCTCCAAAATCAGGCAGTGTCTCCATATGACATGTTCCTCCGGTTCTCCAATCTCCTCCCCTGAATAAAAGATAACCGCAATTAAAACGGAACTTAGATAAGATTGATCGAAGATTCTTGTTTTCTAATTATGTGCGACAAACCTGAAATGCACGGGGGCAAATGTGCGAAAGAAGACTTGTGTTTTGTTTGAATCAACCTCTTCTTGTATCCATTTCACAACGGTCTTCATAGCTCGTCTATACGCATGCTCTATCTTCATCCTCATTCTCACTTTTTCTCCTTCTTGAAAGTAACAACCTCTGCAATAACAATCCAAAACTGGTCAGGGAACCAAACGCAAACTGATTGGTCCAAAGATAGAAAGAAAGAAGCTAACCCGCGAATAGTTTTCTCATAGTTCCACCAATGACCCGTGTTAAACACTAATATATCTGCGTCTCTCCACTTGTCAGCATTCCAATCCATCGTCTCTAGTTTAAGAGTCGTCTTTACCCTGTCTGGTGATCCTATAGGTGGACGGCTTTGGAGAACCAAAAAAGGTGCTCTGTAGTATTCAACAGTGCAATTGTAGTCATGAAACTTGAACACAAAGAAGCCCATGTGCTTTGTGATGGTTCTATTGTTCACTTCGTAAATCGAATCCTTATTCTGGACTGCAGAAGACAGCAGACAAAGAAGAGACTCCCATTGGTTTCTTCCAATTGAGTCTCCTACAAATACTAGCCGCTTGTTCCTTAGTTTCTCCAGCATCAACTTCGCATCAAATCTGATCCATTTTTATACCAAACAAAAAAGTGAGCTAAGTAACTGAATTCAAAGAAACTTTTATTAACAACTATAATAGTACTACGAGGGCCTATTGTTCTTCCTCCTAACTAACCTAATCCAAGCCAAAAACATTTACTTGATCTCAGAGTGGATATAATCCTAAACATATAATTTCTAACCCCAGACAAAATCTTTGATGATATCACAAGGAGCACTGAAAGTGGCTTAAGCCTGTTTGGATATCTCAAAAAAACATTTTGGCTACCAGTAACAAAGCAGGCGAAACGGGTTTGTATTACCTGGGCAAATTACAATGTGTGGGTTGCCATCTCCACTTGGTGTAGAACAAATCAGGTCTCCCGAACTCAGTGCATCTGAACCCTTCATCAAGAAAGCTGCAATCTTTGGACTGATACAAGGGATACGATTCGTCCCAAACCCATTTCCCATCGAACACATCACAGCCATTCCCACCCTCGTCAAGAAACTCAACTCTGTTTTCGTTGGTGTTGTTGTTATCACCAGACCCAACATCGAGCTCCTTGAGCCAAAGGAATCTCTCGGATTGATCCGAAAAGTCGTGACTTTTGGTTTGAGCCACAGTTCTGTAGTCGAGGTAGAAGAAGCTGACGACTAAACACAAACCCACCAAGAAAAAACCCAAGACTCCCAGTGACGGCTCGAACACGAGCCTCAAACGCTTGAATCTCTTGATTACTTCGGGGATTGGCATAGCTTCATCGTCTTCGAGAGATGGGTTCTTCGACATCTGAGGTTCTAAAATGAGTAAACAGCTGCGAAAGTAGAAGACTTTACTCTTCCCTGGGCTGCTTCTTCTTCTTCTTCGTCTACTTCTTGTGGCTCTCTAAAAGGGGGGAAAACTGAATGAGAAACAAGAAAAGACAATGACCAGTGAAGCTGAAGAGGCAGCAGCGTTGCTTGAGGAGATATTAGATTCGTCAAATTAAAAAAATGGATGTAGCGAACAAAAATACAAATCCAAAGCTACGAACGATAAACTAATTCGGTTCACTTTCAAAATCTAAACAGGTGAAAACAATAAAGACCACTCTCAACTTTTTCTTGACCGTCTTGTTTCGCAAAAGGGTGGTGAGAGAGACTTGGAGGGGAGTATGTATGAATCGTGGGTCCTTTTTAAGTGGTGGGTCCCGTAGATCCAAAAGATGGCACACGCGCGAACATGGCGCGTAACAGAAGTATTTATCACGAAGCGAAGTGGTGAGAGAGGTGGTGGGGTCAAAAGACGGCGTAGCGTTATTATGGTGTGCATTAAAACGGTTAAGGCGTTTGGTGGGTTTAGTATGGTTCTTACCGCGATTATTATTATTCGTTTTCCTTATTCATTAACCACAAAATTCTTCATTATTTCATTTACGTACGTACAAGCCCTTTAGAGAATACAGAAGCTAACGTTGGACATTTTACAATCATAGCATATAATTGATTTCAGATTTTATTTACATATAAACTAGATTTCGAGGCTCCGTTGAACACGAAAGATTAGCATTTGTTCCAATGAATAAAGAAACGAATTTGATTTGGTAGATTCAATAAATTGAACTTGGAAAGCAGATGGAATCTTCTGATGATTAAAGAAAAATAAATTAATCTACGAAGCTCTCGAAATTCAGACTCGAAGCCGTCCATGACGGAGACTTGCATGAACACATCACATGTCATGTGTCTAGGGACATGATTCAATGAGTCAGAGAGTGAGAACCGAGACGAGGTTGCGTACCGGCCAAGATCAAATTACCTTTAATCGTCTTATTATGAGATTACCAAGATCGTTAAAAAAGGTTTTGTTTAACTGATGATTTTCAAGCTAATTCTAATGTTTTTATAATGATTTGGTCGTCGAATTATAAAACGTAGAAAGAGGGTAAGAGAGGATGGATCTCATAATAATAATTCCATTTACACTGTTGCTTCCTCTTGTGTTTCCTGCCACAATTCAGCCAATCAACTTTGATTTGAGAGAGCAGTCTCACAGTCACAGTGGTTTGCCTTTGTGATTTGCAAACGCCAACCGGTCATAAAAGCAAATCTTCATAGAGTACAAGAAAAACTGGAATTGTAGTTGACTTCAGAATGGTTTATGTTTTGCTTCAGATTAGCCATTTTCTTACAGAACAGAGATTGTTAGAGGTTGCTGATAAGGAATGGTTCAAAAATGATTTAGACAATCTGTACTATACTGAGATAAGGTTCTGATTTCTGAGTGATTGATAAACAAAAAACGGGCAACGGTGGATAGTTACAGATTGATCTTAAGGTTGTTCCGAGATTAAGAAAATAAAGAAGCAAGGTTCGACAAAGTTTTCCCTCACAAGTTCACAGGTCTGCCATAAGAAACTGATATGTTCTACCTTTTCTCCTCCCAGCCCTCGATATTGTTATTGTCCCACCTCGCTTCCTCTTGTTCATCTACAAGACCAGAGAACGAAGAGAAACACTGTCAACACGTCAACACTCTATAAGCTAAGAGCTTCTAACAGAGCATAAATAACATTCAGTAACCAATATAGCAGCATCAAGGTATCCACTGATCCAAGAAAAGTGATTCAACACGTAGCATCACAGTATACATTGATCCAAGAGAAAGAGTATATGAAAACAAACTGAAGAAGAAACTTCAGTGTTTTTCATAGAAACTTGAAAATGGCCAATCATCTCCTCGTCCTACTTGCTGCGTAAACTAGTTATGATACTAAGCATGTTTCACTAATCGAACATTTCGCAATTAGAAGTTTATTAGTGATCAAAAATCAAAGATATTCTGTCATTATGCGATTTCACATTGTTACGAATCGGAACCAGAAGCAAGATACTATCTTTGCAACAGTGCTAATTCTCGGAAACAGAGATGAAATATCTAAACTTTCACTTGAATCAGAGCAACGACAGATGAGGATTTTACAAATCGCTGCAGAAGCAAAAACCTTCAAAGTAAATCGATCATCAGCTAACCATCAATCAACATTCACGGCAAAAAAACTATCTCGGGTTACAGAGAAGCAAACGAAACAGAAGGAAAGGTTCGAGCTTTGAGAGAGAATATAAGACCTGGTTGTTGTTGTTGTTGTTGCTGCTGAGAAGGTTGAGATTGAAGGGATCGTTCGTATTGTTCAGCCTTCTCAAGGAAAGGTTTGTAGCCAAGCTCCAGTGACATGTACCCAAAGGCCAGTGATCCCAACACCACCACCGATGATCGAATCGCGTTGTCCATCGCCGTCCGCTTCATCCTCTCTGACTCCGATTCCCAAAGAGTTTGTTTTCATTTTCCTCTAAAGTAATGAAATAAATACTTAAGACCCTCCGAGTCAGCCAGAGAGTACGACTCTCGGTGCTTTATCGGAAGCGGTGGGGTTCTCTGCTCCTTGTGTAGTATCAACGAGAATCTGATGTTGGCGAAGCATGTCGTCATCTCTGGCTTCGGACGATTGACTTCTCATTCACCTTCTTCTTCAACTGTGCTCAGAAGGCAACAGTTCTTGGTACGAACGCTTTGTGGCTCAAAAATCCATAGAGCTATGAGTTCCACATCGGAGGCCGACGCTGAGAGTGTTCTTAGAGCCGTGACACCATCGCTCGACCTCAAACGACACAAAGGCCAAGCTGGTTAGAAATCTCCTTCCTTTCTGCGTAATTGCTAACTTGGTTTTGTGTTCTGCCCCTTCTTGTCTCGGTTACGCAGTGTTTCAGTCGTGTGATCGGTTTTTGAATCAAATTCGAATTTCAAAGTTTGAGTCTTTTTGAAGGTTACTTATGTTTCGCTCCTGTGTTGGACATTGATTTGTGTCAGGGAAGATAGCTGTGATCGGAGGCTGTCGTGAATACACTGGAGCTCCATACTTCGCCGCCATTTCAGCTCTGAAAATCGTCAGTTATCTTTATTTTCTATTAGCCATCACAACTTCTTTCTACTCATCTTTGGTTTTAAGTTAATCTGTAAACAATAAGGTGAAGACGGGTTTCTTTTACGTTAACCTGTAGGGTGCTGATTTGTCTCATGTCTTCTGCACGAAAGACGCAGCTCCTGTTATTAAGAGCTATAGTCCTGAGCTTATAGTTCACCCTGTTCTTGAGGAATCGTACAGCATCAGGTGAATATTCCACTCTACAATGTGTGCTACTTCGACTGTGTGTTTTCATTCAGTTGGTTTTATTAGTAAAAAGCCAGTTTCACGATCGCTGTATTTTGTTATGATGTATTTTAGTCAATTCAGTGAGGAAGAGAAAAGAAAAGTCCAGGAGAAAGTGGTGGGAGAAGTCAATAAATGGATGGAAAGATTTGATTGTCTTGTGATCGGTCCTGGTTTGGGAAGGGATCCATTCCTCCTGGTACAGATTACTCTGCTTCAGCTTCATCACATTACGTAGTTTGATGTGTCAATGCTTTGGTGGTTGACTTTACGACTCTGTATTTCCAGGAATGTGTGAGTAAAATTATGCTTATTGCCAAGAAGTTCAATGTACCTTTTGTTGTAGATGGGGTAAGCAATGATATATAATAAAAGATTGGATCATTCGGCTTTCTTCTTTTCCCGAGTCTTTTGATTGGTTTATCTCTTCCATATGACGATTCTGCAGGACGGGCTGTTTCTTGTAACAAATTCCATTGATCTTGTCAAGTGCTATCCGCTTGCTGTCTTAACCCCAAATGTGAACGAGTATAAGCGTCTGGTTCAGAAAGTGCTGAATTGTGAAGTAGATGAACAGAATGCTGAAGATCAGCTACGTTCTTTGGCCAAACAGTAAGTACAAAACTCAGTTTACAAGTCTAGGAAAAAATAAGATTTGAATCTGAATATCTCCACTAGTCATGTAGTGAGAGGTATTTCTTTACAGCCCTAGGCTCAACTGTGGACTTTCAGCAAAAATTCTCATGATAATAATGTTGGACGCCTGTGTCATTCAGGATTGGTGGCGTAACGGTTCTAAAGAAAGGAAAATCTGATCTTATAAGCAATGGGGAGATAGGTGAGTAACTTTTTCTCCATCTTTTCTTTTTGGTTAGAATACGTTGCGAATGACAAGTGTGATTATTATGTCTAATTTTGCAGTAAAATCAGTGAGTATATATGGTTCACCAAGGCGCTGCGGTGGACAAGGTGATATTCTTTCTGGGAGGTGAGTTCATTATTCTTTGATTCAACATCATCAGATTGTTCGGGTTACCATGGTTAAAAGTCTATACTTTTGTAGCCACTAATAGTCTTTTACATGTATTTGGTTTCATCTAGTGTCGCAGTGTTTCTGTCATGGGCGCAACAGCTTAAATCAGGTCCTGAAAGGTTAGATATCTCCTTTATCTGCTCTCCGCGAACTTTTTTCTCAATCATTTCTAGCTCAGTCTTTTTTGACACTCTCTGGAAATTTCAGTCCATCTGAGGATCCAGCCATCTTGGGATGCATAGCTGCATCTGGCCTGCTGAGGAAAGCTGCATCTCTGGCTTTTACAAAACATAAGAGATCAACTCTCACAAGCGACATTATCGAATGTTTAGGTGAAAGGTATATATTTTTTTGTTAATGAAACTGTTGCTTCAAAGATTCCACAAAAAATTTCATTTCGGTATTAATATTGTCGGTTCTTTCTACAGTTTGGAGGATATCTGCCCTGCAACTTAATCTGCCGAACACGTGAACTAGAGTTGTCTTGCCTTGTACTACATCTTATTGTCTATGAGATAAACTCTAAGGCTGTTCCTTTTTCTGTTCTGTTGTGTCTTTTTTCCTCCGTACTGTTCTTCTCGATAATAAAGCCTGTGTTGTGATTACCAAATAAAGACTACTACTCAATACTCAGGACCCATTCGCTGCCAATCTCAATATAACCTCTTACAGATCCATCTTTGAGAGTGTAGACAGATTGAGAATCGTGAGACTTACTGAAGAAACAAGTGATGAACATGAGATATAAGGATCAAGAAAAGGTAGAATTAGGGTTTCTGAGACATTTTATTGGGACGAAGACACTAAAAACACCAGAAGACACAGACACGGGCTGTACAGAAAAGCAAAAGACAAAAGAAAGATACAAAACTACACACATCATCACCAAACCATTGATATGAAGAACATAGAACAGCTTCTTGTTTTCTCTACATCGTTATTTTTTTTTTTTTGCTGGAGTTTCGAGATTAAAAGAGATGGATCTTGATTTTTTTTATTTTTTTTTGGTTCATTCTCCATCTGCAAGAACTGCTGCTCCTTCCACCTGTTTCCACCACCATTGATTGTGTTATGACCCTATTTAAAATGTAGCTGGAAAAGGTAAAACTAGGTTTGATTTGTTCTTGAGGAATCAATCACCTTGAATGTGGCTCCCCAAATCTCTTCCTCTTTAGCAGGAATGGCAGTGATTTTGTTCTTAGGGTTCTCAAAGCTCCTAAGCCCACCTAACGCAGTCGAGTAGAAGCAACCTGCAACGCACGCACGCACAACCAGTTAAATCGCTCCCTATCTAGTTTGTAATCTCCTGAAAAATCTTGAACGTAGGTGTAAAACAAAGAAAATGAAAAACAAACCTTGAGGGAAAGAAGCAAGAGATTTCCCACAAGCACCTTTTAGCAACTCAACGTCATCAGCAAATGCCACATACCCATCAGCTGTTATCCCCCAATACAGTGGAACCTTACCTACTTGGTCCTGCGGCATATTAAAAAAATTTTAAAACCAACTTTTTTTACCGCTAAATTGGATCAAACCTCACTGTTAAAACGGATTTTTGAGGGGGTTAAAAAAAACTTACGGAGGCTACAAACAGAGAGGAGGTTGATTTATCGAAGACCACAAAGGCGAAATCTCCACTAAGGTGAGACACGACGTGGTTGGCCGGGTAAGGAGCTCTGTCACGGAGAGTCTTATAAGCCTCGATGACCAAGAGAACCTCGTTTGCATTCTTTGCAAGCCCATATTGCTGCTTCAAGCTTCCTAGGTTGTCAAGCGAGCCTTGGAACAGACAAAATATCTCATCCTTAGCCCCAAACGACCTGCATTAATACCAAAAAAAAGAACATCTTAAGACAAGCCTATATATTTATATTCACGAAGTTCAAATTAACACAATTTGAGATCTCTAGAGGAGCAATATAAACATTTAGACTTTAGACTTTAAACCCATTAGTAAGAAAAATATTGCAATGGGAATAATAGTCAGAGCGATGAGTCAGCATCGAATTTTAAATAGACATACATACAATTATGAATGTACTGGTAGAGATACGGGTAGGAGCTAAAGATAGAAAGTGAAGCATCATAATTCATAAGGCTATCTATATTAATGCTTGTGGGGTTTAGTTATAGCCTTATAGGGTTTGGTGGACCAATTAAAGCTGCCTTTGTAGATTATCCATATCCAAAACACATACTGTCCCTATAATTTTGAACTATATAGAAATTTGTGGATGAATTTCTGATATAATTTTTTTATCATAAGGTGTGTTATTGCCTTATGGTCATGTCATTGAGAAATCTGATTCATGGATAGTAAATAGTAATTGTACCATATCATTGGTGTTTTGTAAGAAAATAGAAAAATTATAGAATTACTATGATCCATAAATTATGATCTCACGCCCAAGTAGATTGTAGACGTCTCTGTCTATGAACACGGACCAAGTTTTGTCCACTTTCAATTTTATGGTTAATGCGTAATAACTACTTATTTTCTACCAAAAATCTACATCTTGTTCGCTCTATTCTTAAAATTTTGATTCTTCTTGTTCTATTTTCTTCTGTTTCCAATTAGAAATCGGAGTCTCAGTGACATGAGCTATTCAGTTACGAGTCATGAGAGGCTTGTGAATCATCTTTGGTGACTAACACAACTTCAGAGACGTGTCTTAGTGTGCCACCGTCCGTCACCGACAAAGTCAACTACTAAATTTTATTTTAAGGTATCTTAAATTTTTGTATCTTTCAATCTATATGTTTTAGTTCATGAATATGATAACATGTAAATACGTAAACTTGGATCCATATATGAAACCAAACAAAAAAAACACCTGGATCCATTAACGATTGAAAGAAATCCCTTTTAAACCAATGGAATCTTTGGTTAAGTATTTAAGATATTTTGAATTTTACTTTTTCTATATTCATCATCCACGCAATTAGGATCGATATATATATTATAAAAGTATCTTTTTTTTGTAATTACGATATATTTTATAAAAGTTACCTATGATGTAGCTTGTATATGCATAGTACTGAAAATATATATATTTTAGAGAAAAATATTTGGACTTTACTCTTTCATTATTGTTTGTCTGGGTCCACTCACCACACCACAAACACATCACCCTATTCAGTGGAGTGCTTATGTAAATCGGAATCTAGAATTATATATAACAATATTATCTACACTGTTAAGTATAATCTTGATGATTTTCACTAAGTCCTTCTCTTCTCTGTAATTTTTAGATAAGAAAATCGGACGAGACATGGTCCGATTGGTCAATACATGCAATTGGACCCTACTTTGTTGCTTTTTTTGTTGTCTAAAGGAAATATTAATTAAATTCTCAACGAACTTAAAACGCTCGACGATGATTTCACCACCGTCCGATCGATATGATCGGACGGTAGAGACTTTGGAATCATCCGTGAAGCTGCTGACTTCAACAAGTAATGAGAACAAATAAATCGCCGGCGACTCACCTTGGCCGGAGAGGACTCTCTTTGTGATGGCTGTAAGCAAGATGCACATAGTCGCCGACTTGTACGGACACGGCGGAGGGATTTTTCTCGACGAACTTGTTAACTAGGACTGCTCCGGTTGTCTTCGGCGATGGAGTTCGGCTGCCGGCGGCCACCAGCTCTTCCGGCAGCGATACTATAGCTCCACTGAAAATTCCCAACATTCTCTCTCTCCTCCGATGATAACAACTAAATCCTCAAACTACCTAAAAGAAAGAAAAAAACTAGTTGTTTCTAGAAAATTAAATCTTTGAGTTCTCTCTCTGTTACGAGATATATCGATACATGGAGGTTGAGACAAATGAGCGATGATGGTGTTTATTAATATAGGAGGAGGACGAAGGCTGTCGTGGGCATTTTCGTCATTTCAGGTTCTCCTGAATCTTCTAATTCTTCGTTTTTTATTATTAGTTCGTAGTTTCTTACACTGAAATTAACGTCTTGACGTGTATACGTATCGCAGTGTCTCGCAAATACGTGGGGCCCATTCGGAAGAGATGGAATCATTCTGGAGCGTTAGATTCTACTTTTGTGGGACCTATGTTGCCATTTGTGGCCTTCTTGTCTTATCCACTCTCTTTTTCAAATTCGTAGTTATTGAAAATTTACTCCAATTATATTACTGGAGTAGTTTTTTTTTTATTTAAATCACTGATGTAACGCCAAAAACCCAAAAACCATTGCAATACGTTATTAATTTTTTTTATTAACACTGCTGGTAGCCTGGTAATTATCTAAATACTATTTTATTTGAAATTAAATTTTTGCCATTTTTAAGCTAGCATACACTTTTCGTAAAAAATGAAAAAAGTATCCACTTTGATTTATAAACACAACTCTTACAAGTTACAGCATTTTCTACCTTTTTCTTCGCCATAAATTCATATATTTTATAATTTTCCAAAACAGCAAAAATTCATAAGTGAAAGTAAATATACGTATGTAACTGGTGAAATGTAAGAAGCACAAAACATATATTTTTTTCTTTATTTTTTTCATCAAGTATTTCTTTTTTGGGACGAAACCTATCTATTTAAATATTGACTAAATATCAACGATAGCTAAATCTTGGAACAAAAAACTGACAATTAACCATGTGATGTATCACCCATTTTTTCCCCTAATTTTCCAGGGCCTTTTACTAAGTCGATACCATCGGAATTAAACCACCAACCACGACCATAAATTTTAATTTGGTCTTAGAGTAATAGAGTGATTCAAAAACTTCTTCTTCTTCTTGCTTTTTGTCGATATCAGATATGTTTTATGCGCCAATGAACTATATTAGCGAAGTAGAGTTTGTGTTCTGAAAGCAACTTGAACCTAATTTAAATGGACTTATATCCTCTTCCCTAACATTAAAATATCGAAAGTTCAAAAAAAAAAAAAAACATTGAAATATCATAAAATGAATAATGCAAAGATATGTCAGATAAAAATTAGACGTCTTTAATAATGAACTAAGACAGCTACGTGATCCAAATTATGTCTAATTCTATATAAAAAAAATTAAAGTTCAAATTATTCTCCTGTTTTAATATTTAAATAATAATTCTCAACACAGATTCATTATAAATTCATCAAAGATTCAAAACCTTGTGCTACATAATTCAACAATTTGGAGCTTTTGTTATAATAATATGAAACTTCATACGGAGCTTATACAGCGGCTGTACGTAGTTTCAACTTCAGTTTTGTATAAATAAAAAACAAAATGAACTTAAAAAGTATTATAAAAAAGTAACAATATGTGTTGACGACGGAAAAAGGAATATTGAGAATGGTAGAATGTGTCATAAAAAAGAAAAAGAAAATAAGAAAGAGAATGGTAGAACAGTGGAACGCCCATTGTTTTTGTTTTAAGGTTTGGCCCACTGCCTTTTCGTAAATTTGCCTTAGCACATTTCCTGCCAATTCATACGTGTGGTTTTGCGATTAATCTTCCTAAACATTTTTAAAATGAGAATCATTTTACTTGTAATATAATAGTAGATCGCTGGAATTGAGTTTCGATACATCAGCGTGTTGTTAGAGACCGAGAAAGACTATTAGGTTTCTTTTAGAGAAAAATCCGAACTACCAAAATATTTAGATGAGTAAATTTATTATTGCCATAAGTTTGGACAATTCTAAATAAAATAATCTACCATATTACAAACCATCCTAGATTACCGCTTTTGTGGAGGTTGTAGTAAGTTAGAAATCTATATACATAATATTAGACTAACCAGTCAGGTTACATATTGATAGTTTTTTTTTTCTATAATCTTAAGAAATATCGGAAAGTTGATAAACAAAAAAATAGAAATTATATTGGACCACTTTAAACCAATCCATATCCACTCATCAAACAAGAAAATTCAAGATTTTAGACTTGAGTGGTACGTAGATCGATCCACAAAGTTCGTTGTATAACAATACACAAACCTTATGCATTAAATGTTTGCGCACATAACCCAACTTACTTTATACTAACTATTATATTTTTTTGTGCCAAATTACGTAACCTAAACAATAATTAAACTCCAGTAAAGTTACTAAAGTTATTAAGCCTTCAATTGAATACAAAGATGGGTGAGTTGCTGAAGATTTTTCACCATTAATTGGTTAAGAAAACGACAAACGCAAAAAGGGAATACCCATAAAACAAGATAAAAGATCTGGTGACAACAACCGAGAAAGTGTGCAAGATGAACTTAATAGTTATAAATATATCGTGCCCAATATCAAAGACCACAATGTAGACCGAAGAAATGTTAGAATAAATCGTTTTGAAATCATTATATTAAATTTGTTCTTCAGACTGTAAGCATCCTTTTACGAATTCACACTGGCGAATAAAAAATGATACCAAAAATCAGAATTAAGCTGGATTTTTTCAAATTTGGAAACAAAATGGCTGACTAAATTTTGATATACCCCGTGTAAAGATGAAACCGGGCAAATGTGTTTTTGTTTTCATAGTTTTGGTGGTTACCGCTGATTAATTTGCATAGCACCACCACTTAACCAGGCCATTTATATCGTAAACATAATTGAATTAATTGTTTATTGAAACAACTCTACCAACCCCATTATATTAGCTCGAACAGAACGAAGCAGAAATCCTCTAATAGATTTCGTTTTTCTTTTATAACTCAAACATACCTCATCTAATACTTGACAACATAAAATCCGTTTCCTCCTTTCAACAATCCGTGTTATCCAATCGGGCATACTGAACAAATTTCGTTTAGGGCATTGTTCTTGATATGAGAGCTGCCCTATTTGACATTTGGAATGGACAATTTGCTGTTTGAGATATTGAAATGTCCAGTGTCCATTATGGATTGATTATATTATTATCATATTCCTATGTATATAGTATATTTTTGACTTTTCTATCAGATTTAAAATAAGTCTTAAAATTATATTCACTAAAATCAAGACGAATATTGATGATAAAAATAAAAGCGAGTGAGAATCAATGACTGACGTTATCATTTTGTTTTATTGATGTTAACAAAATACATAATTATCTTTCTACAATAAAAAAAAAAGATACTAAACAAGCCACTAGTTGCATTATTTTCTTATATCCTCATAAGACAACTATAGAAAATACTAATAGAAATAAATATTTGGGCAATGGCAACCATGGACGTGGGAGTGGGAACTACAAAAGCTGAAAACGACTTTGATACTGTTTTGCATTATTTATCTTTACAAAATTTCCAAAAATTATTTTTAAAAGAAGATAGTTATCTCCTATGAACTTGACATATGGAAGCTTTTATTTTTACATTTTTTTGCCACATACAACATGATAATGGTAATTAGTCATATGTGAGAACATTATTTTATCCATTTCTCTATATCAGAAACCTCTGGAAAATGATTTGTCCATGTTATTTTTAGTACTAGAACTCATATAATTTAGGTGTTACAATAAGGCCATCTGTCAAATGCTAATATTTTTGTTTATTACTACAAGTAGATGTTATGATATTACGTTTACATGAAACTAACACTATAACATAAACATTATTTCTTAACATGTTTACCAAAAAAAAAGAAAACATAAACATTATTCTCATTAGGATAGTATTTAAATTTATTCAAAAATGAAAGTTTAATAAAATCAGTTTTTATTTAGTGTTTAAATATAAAATGATGAAAATTGAAAAAAAAATCAGAAAATATATAATCGTAGATCAAATTGGACATTATTTATCCAAATAGCATCCATCAAGATGTTGGGGGTAAATTTTATTCATTATGTACCAGAGACTCAAATCGTGACGTGAAGGCCATAGATGACTTTTAGTTACCGTATGATGAATTTACACATTACGTATTTTTAGAACTCTTGGCATAGTTTATTTACATTATGGGGTTAGTTTAACGAAAAAGAATATAGAAATGGTCATTTAGGAAAAAACGTTTTGTAAGAGTCGCACAAATACAACAAAAATTCAATATTTCGCTACGAATGATTTTTGTTGCTAACATTAAATTTTTTGAAGATGTTATCATTGAGATTTTTTGAAGATTTTTGTGGACAGTGGATATGTAGATCTAAAAGCTTCCGTATCATTTAAACTACCGATTATGATTGGACCATCGTTGATACAATGATATAGAGGCAAAATGGTCACCCATCTCGATCACCTTAGCTTTTATATCTACTGTCAATCACCAATGCATCCCACAAAACACTTCCTATGCAATGTAAATATTATTTTCATTTTGAGCATATCACGATTTTTCATACTGTTTTTGGCTGCTTGTAGTTTTTTCGTTGATGTGATCATAACCGAGTATGTCCCACTATTCTATGTGTCAAGCTTAAGTTCTTCTTATTTTATTTGCCGATTCAGGGAATTTTGTAAAATTTCCTGGTTTACTAATAATTTTATTTGTTTCCCCGTTAATTTATCAAATATAAATTATAAAACTATTTTAAATATTGTGTTCATTTATTAGATTAATAACAATGCAGGGTTATCAAAAAGATATACAAGAACTAATTGTCTTTAATTCATTTTAAATATTAAAATACTATAAATAAAAATTCAAATTCACAATCTATTGATATTTGAAATGGTGACTATTTTTTTAAAAAAAAAACCTAACGGAGACTAATGTTACATACACTATAATATCAGATACTACTATGATATGGCATGTGAAGGTATGATGGATTTTGGTTTAAAACCTCTTAGTATATGAAACTAATGTGAAGTTAGATTAGTGGCTACATTCAAGCGGAAAACATAAATACTTAACAATGTTATGAATTCGATTCAGAGAAACAAAATTATTAAAAATTGATCATGCTTTAGAAGATACATAAAACCATGTTCATGACCGAAACCAAATAAAGCCCGTCGGTAAAATTACCCAAATCAAATGAAATCCAAATAAAAAGCTTCTAACTTAAAGCCCACCAACTACAATCGGGTCAACCCGATTCGACCCGCCGTATACAATCCTCAAGCCAAAATGATGATAATCGGTCACCCCAAGCTTTCCTTTTCAGGCAACCGCGAAAGATCCCGGAGATCACAGTTTGAGCTGGACTCAACTCTCCGGACATACTGACTTTCACCATACCGGAAATTGATCGGAGATCTGGGGATCATGGCGACGGAGAACCGGGAGAAAAAGGAGGAGGTGAAGACCGAAGATGGATCTCCTAAAATCAAACCGAGACCGATTGTTCAGCTTGGAATCTTTCTCATCGCTCACAGTCACGTGTTCAGGTGAGTTTGTTTCGCCGTCATCTTATCTTCTCATCTCATTGGTTTCTACGTGTTGACTCTCTATATTCTCTCTTGGTTCATTGATGCTCTGATGGTGCTCTAGTGTGGTTTTCTCTGCCGCTGGTGTTATGGCGCTGCTGCTTTTACCGCTACTTGCAAAGAACACTTACATCTCCGAGAATGCTCTAATGCCAGGTTCT
Source organism: Sisymbrium altissimum (assembly GCA_900406495.1). NCBI lineage: Eukaryota > Viridiplantae > Streptophyta > Magnoliopsida > Brassicales > Brassicaceae > Sisymbrium > Sisymbrium altissimum. The sequence continues at coordinate 110,650 of OVBI01000086.1, forward strand.
TTTCTATACCTTAGAACGCAATTAAACTCCACATTGTCAAATTTACAATAAGAATGACACGGTTATTACCGTTTCTAGGCTTTGTGTATCTCGTAATCTGATTCGTTGGCTTTCTTATCAGTGTTGATGATAGATGATAAAGTGCGTGTGGTAGTGTTCTACACGATTCGAATCTATGTGAGGGTTCTTAAAGGTGTTTTACATTTTCTTTTTTTTTTTACTCTATTCTTCAGGCTCTGCGCGGTCTATGCTCTCTCATCGAGATGTTTCTGATGGAAGCAAACTGGTGAAGGACATTAAGAATTTTAGGTTGAATCATGAAGGCCAGGGTGTGTATGTCTTTTCTCCATTTGTGTTTCTTTTCCAAAGTTTTCACTTAAGATAGCTTTTTCTCCTACGTTATGAGGAAAAGTAACCAAATAAGTTATTGTTCTGCTCTTTACGTCTTTCTTCAAGTAATGTAGTCACGGTTGTGCATAATCCACGTTTCTTTTCTGCATTTGCATCTTTTTTTTATTGGTAACAGTTGGCATTCTCCTCTTTCTGCCGTTTCCCTGGAACTTAATGATTCTCTATTGGTGTGATTTTTTTTTTCTAGTGAAGTCCAGAGGCTCATTGGGCAATACATGTCAGCAATGGGTGCAGAAGTCTATTATCAAAAGTTCCAGCCTGAAGGGAATCAATTTCACCCGCTCCACTTCTTCTCGGGTCCTGCTTCATTTACATTGCTGGGGAATGTCAGTTGTGCTTCTTATGGGGTCAATGTAGCTGGGATTATAAGAGCCCCTCGTGGTGATGGAAAAGAGTCTATTGTGCTGGTTACTCCCTATGATTCTATAAATGGTGGAGATTATGAGGCTCTGTCTTTAGGCATTGCCAGCTCTCTATTTTCCTTGCTCGCTAGAGTTACCTGGCTTTCTAAGGACATAATATGGCTTGTTGCTGATTCACGTTATGGAGACTATAGACCTGTTGCTGCATGGTTAAGTGAATACCACACACCTTCATTTGAAGTATCGGATTTGTCGAAGTGTGACGAGGTTATTACATCTGACAGCTTCAGACGGGCTGGAACAGTGGCTGCTGCTTTGGTTGTGAAGGTTGATGGTAGAAGTGACAGGTTCGAGGACACACTAAGTATCTATGCAGAGGCATCTAACGGGCAGATGCCAAATCTCGATCTCATCAATGTTGTAAATTACTTAGCGGTGCATAGGCAGGGTTTTTTCGTTAAGGTGGAGAAGGTTGTATCTTTACTTTCCTCTAGTTGGCTAAAGACTGTTGGGGAAATATTTGAAGCTGTTGGAAAAGTGGCTCATACATTAAATCCCGACTGGAATTTCGGTATCCCAGCTGCAGACTATCTTGAAGGCAGTGCTACACTAGCAAGTTCACTCTATTCCCAGGTAAAGTTTATAATTTTATCTGTCCTTAAGTAAATACTTCTGGTTTCAGTCACACTGATACATTGTAACCAGGGAAAATCGTGAAGTTGACAGAAAATGTTTCATTATTTTCTTTATTCATTCTCATCAGGCCCTTGGTATCCCAACTGGTCCTCATGGAGCTTTCCGCGATTATCAAGTTGATGCAATTACTTTGAAAGTTTCACCTAGATTTCCTCCTGACAATAAGGGAAGGCAACACGAGTTCTTTCAGCGAGGTGCCCAGTGAGTTTCCGTCTTAATAATTTTCTTATTTTTATTCCGTATACCTACCTCTGCTAGTTTAGGTGAATCTTTTAATGCTAAAAAGCTACAATAAGCCATTGATGCAGTAGAATGTAAGAATTGTAATCGTTGCTACTCCTAAACTCTGTAAAGGTGTCAGATGATAACTCTGCACTTGCTCTTTAAACGCAGGTTACTTGAAGGAACTATAAGATCAGTGAACAACCTCCTTGAGAAGTTCCATCAATCGTTTTTCCTTTACCTATTAACTTCCCCAGGCAAGTTTATCTCTGTAGGAGTCTACATGATCGCCTTTGCTCTTCTTGTAGCGCCCCTTCCGATGGTCGCAGCCTCTTTATACATTGATGGCTGTAACGCTCTAACCAAAGCCACTCATAACCCCGCCGAAAACCTCAAGTCATGGAAATGGCTAGACGCAGCCAAACAGGTCTTGGCTTTGCACTTGTTGGGTTTCATCGTCACACTGCTTCCTTATTTCATCTGTCAAGTACCGGGCGAACAATCTCCAAATAACCGCTCCATCTTGTGGGCTACTACATCATCTTCACTTCTCCTCATAACATTTGTCACAATCCCGAGTTGCTCTCCATTCTCCTCTCGGCTCCAGGGAACCAACTGGGCTGTCTTGAAATCAGTTACCATCTCAGCTGCCTTCATCGGTCTATGCCTCATGTCCATAATCAATTTCGCTACCGCGGAATTTGGAGCATTGCTGCTAGTGCCAATGTGTCTAATGGTTCGTCCTATAAAACCCGATTTGAGATCCAGACGTGTCAAGAGCTTGTTGCGTGCATTGTGCAGCATGGTGTTGGTGACCATCGGGTTCCCGGTCATGTTTTTCGCGATCTCTAAGGGATTGATGGGAGGAGGGCTCGAGGGGTTGAGCCTTGGAGGAGAATTTTGGACATGGTTAGAGTCGTTGTGGGCATGGAAGAGTGCTACGTATCTATACATAGGTATGGTTCATCTTCCTTGCTGGCTCCTTTGCCTCTGCATCTTGTTTCATCCTTCTTAATTTCCTTTATTTCGGCGAAGTTATACACACTTTGTTTGAATTTGTTTTATATTTGTCGCATGCTAATTACGGGTAAGAGGTCTGATGTATCGTTACAATACTGAGGTCATGAATGAATGTAGTTTTTTTACCTTTTCAAACGTCAATGAATGTAGTTTTTTCACTTATTAATCAAAATCTATTTACTTTTGATTTGGTTTCTTAAAATTAGAAAAACGAACGGATAAGGCAGATGCTAAAAAGCTCTGAAGATACGTGTAAATGCGTAGTTGATTACAGTAAGTAACGTAAAAAACCGTATCCTTCGATGTCACAACACACAAACAAAGAGAGCAAAACTGAGAATATCTACGAGTTAAACTAGAGGTGTTACTACAAAGCCTCCGGTTGCAAGGAATCCGAAGTAGAGCGTGTTCTTTGTCCAAACCCCATCATCGAGTTACCCAAATCAAAGTCCAACACAAAGCCTTCTAATTGGAGTCCACCCATTGTAATCGGGCTGACACGGCTGGACCCGCCGTCTACAATCCCCAAGCATCGGACTCCACCACCAACATCCACCATTAGATTCCTCCCCTGAATCCTCCACCTCACCATCTCGCTCTGCAACGCCAGATCAACCGCCGGGAACTCTACCTCACTCGAAGACGTAGTCGTGAAGCAGAGACCGAACGGTGCTACAGGAGTCACCGGTTTAGCGTTAGTCGCAGCTTCAGTGTAAGCTTCCGCAAACACAGCGTAGATCGAGCTCTCAAGCATCGTGTAAGGGACCACCGTGCTTAGTTCCGCTGACAACGGACCGTCCACGGAGAGCTTTTTCCCGTTGACTCTGATCGATTTCACGTTAAGTAAGTAATCGCCACTTGAGCCGGTTGACAGAGGCGTGTAGACCAGCGACCTGGACGCGGCAGCTCCGAAAACCTCCTCCACTGAACTAGTCGAGACGACGCCGTTCGACGAGGACAGGTAAAGCGTTAAACGACGTCGGTCGTTGGTTTCGGCGGCGAGTTGCGAGGGCAGAGAGATTTGGGCCCTTCCAAGGCCCATAAGACCTTGGGCCCCACTAGCGAGCCCTCGTAGCAGCCACGGAGGAGCACAAGCGAAGAGCAGATCAACGGTTCCCGAAGAAGAAACAGATCCAAATGACAAAACATCTCTGGCGAGCTCTCCTCTCGCCGAGATACCAACGGCGCCGTTTCTCACAAGCAACTCGCAATCTACGTTGTGGTCTCCTCCACGGGATGCTAGGTCATTCCCAACCTTCGCCTTCAGGCAGCCGCTAGAGCTCCCGGAGATCAAACTCCGCGACGAGGAAGCATGTCCTGAGGAACAATCGTACCAAAGAAGCGGACCGGCGAGATCCACGACGAGCTTGACTGGCTCCGGCGAGTCGCCGAGAAGAATCTGCGCGACGTATTGACCGGTTGGTAGGTCACGAATAACAGGGAAAACGACTCCGTTGACAGAATCAGAGATCTGAGAGTTTGAAATGAATAGAAGGGAGAGGAAGGAGAAGAGGAAGAGATTGAGATGAGAAGAAGAAGAAGCCATTACAAGTGTGATTTGAGTGGGGGAGGGAATGGATCTAGACGGTTTTAAAGGATTAGGTTCTGGTTTGTGATGCGGTGGGCCGACGCTGGTTTAAGATTGGGAGAGTGAACGTGAATCGATAAGGATTGGTTAGATTTAAGGTAAGTGCTGAGTAGACTGCGTGTCGTTTCGCGAATTGTGGGGACTTTTTCTTTTCTTCCTTTTGGTCAATGTTTATCCATTTATTTAAAAGAAAAAGCAGACGATTACTAGGAATTTTGGCACGTGCCAATACAAATTTTCCAGATTTTTTCTTTTTTTTTTTGGAATATCCGTAATCGTGTAAGGTTTATGCCTACTTCGCCAACTGGAGTTAGTTGGTTTGGTACTGTTTGAAAATCTTTGGCTTTTAATCTCCACGTGGCAACTCAAGTCATTGGAATGTATGGGGTGAATGAACAAACGACGAAAAATTTGTGGGAACTATGAAAAGTGAGATTGGGCTCATTCATATATGGGCCTCAGATAAATTTTATCTGACAACGATATAGCCCAACAGCTTATGTGCGTTATATCGTCCATGACTTGATGTAGAAAAACATATGGTCACTAGATTCATTTGCTGATCCACAGAGAAAGTAAGCTGACCCGCAGAGAAAGGCAAATTAACTCTACCTCCAATTTAATCAAGAGACACTTACTAGAGTAGGATTACGATTTTAAACGAATAGCCACGCAGCAAAAGCGTATCTGAGGATTCGAAGCTTATGCCAAAACAGATTTCTTCATAAGACAAGAGGTATAGATGATGACCTAATAGTCTAATACAATATGATGAGCTAATTGTTACCAGGGTTATCTTTCTACCAATTTGAAACGGATTAATATCAAGTTTAAATTATGATGGTTATTCCTGTTGTATGTCTTTATTAGCAATTTCTCGATTCAGCACGTAGGGATCATAATATCTGCTATACAAATATAATTAAGAAGAACTCAACAACTACTTTGAAAAAAATGAGAATATGACGTTGGAGTAAATTAACTCCAGTACCCCACCATGTGAGTCTATACCTTAAGCAGCGCTAAATTTGAATCCCTTAAGTACCATTAATGCTAAATGTTACTTAAACTAGCCTACGCGACTACACCAGCTGGTCTCCTCCATTTTTTTTCAAACATAATTAATTGTTCTCTCGTGTTATTCGATTATTATGCATGGTTCGTAATCTCTCTTTTTTTTCTCGTAAGAATGCGCCAGATTTAATCTAAATAATGGTATTATTTTTTCCTTTGGTGGTAATGCCGTAATGGTATTCTTTAATGTTTGAGACTCAAGTTGGATATATATATTTTTTTTTTCATTAAGAATGCCTTTATTCTAGATTTTCATTTTCTTAGAACTAAAATATGTTTTACATCTATAAATATCATACATCTACATTGTCCATGTTCACAAACAAACATTCTCATTCATTTCATTCACAACAACCAACAAAAAAAAACCCTAAAGAAAAAACAAAGATGGGTTGCCTTACGCGCCTCATCGTCTTCCTCTCCATTCTCGCCACCATAACTCTGAAATCACAAGCTCAATACCTTCTTCCGATCACCAAACACGAACCCACGAAACAATTCTACACCACTCTCGACATCGGATCTACCCCAAAATATCAACATAACTTCCTCCTCGATCTTGGAACCAACCTCACGTGGCTTAACTGCCACAAACTCGAAGATTTATCAATTCTTCACATCGTCGCTTGCGAGAGCTTATCCTGCAAGTTCATCCCTGGAAACGGCTGCGCCAACGGAAGATACTGTCTTTACTGGCAACCTAACCCTAGCGGCCTAGAAAGCCCAGACGTAACGGCCTTTGTCGTCCAAGCCACAGCCTCCTTCTCCACCACCGACGGAGGCAAATTCCTCTCCCAAGTCTCCTTCAACCCCTTCACATTCTCATGCGCCAACGAGGAAGACCTCCACGGTTTTGCCTCTCCAATCGCCGGAGTTCTGAGTCTTTCCCCCGGAGGTTCGTCGTTCCCTACACAGGTGACGTCAAAGTTTGGCGTCATCCCGAAATTCGCTCTCTGCTTGCCTTCGTACGGCACTGGTCACTTCTATGTCGCCAGCGATTACTATATTATCCCGCCGTTCGATAACAGCACTAATCTGATTCCCAAGACTTTAACACCGTTGAGAATCAATACAGGAGATTATCTACTCACTGTCCAATCCATCTACGTTGAGGGGACTCCTTTGTCCTTGAACCCTAATTTGCTTCTCGGCGGAGTCGGAGCCAAACTAAGCACGGTGGTTACTTACACGACACTCCACACCGATATTTACAATGCTCTTGCTCAGTCATTTACACTTAAGGCAGAGGTAAATTACTCAGAAACAAAAGAAATCATTTTTACATTTTATGAAAGAAATCTCATATTTCGATATCCTAACCCAATTTAAAAAAATGAATACCACATAGATTTTACAACTATATATTACAAATATGATATTTAAAAAAAAAATGAAAAAGGGTGAGAATTTTGGTGTAAAAGAAACAGTCTTATATACAACATATGCTTATGTCATGTACAAAATTTTATGTTTACACATTCGAAATTGATCGCTCGAAGAGGAAAACGATCGAAAATGAAAGAATTTTGTGTTCGGCCTTTAAATTGTTAAAATGAGATTTAATTTAAAGTAATTCGTTTTTCTATGACACAGGCAATGGGGATATCTAAAGCCTCATCCATTGAGCCGTTTAAAGACTGTTTCGATGCACGCACCGCCGCAGGAAAGAATATGACCGGACCGAACATGCCAGTAATAGAGTTTGGCCTGCCGGGGAAGGAAGGGGAGGTGAAGTGGAGACTTCATGTTGCTAATACGGTGGTGAAAGTGACAGAGACGGTGATGTGTTTGGCATTCTCCGACGGCGGAAAGAAGCCGGAGGAGATGATTGTGTTTGGGACACATCAACTTCAAGATTATATGTTGGAGTTTGACTTAAGCTCGATGGTTTTCTCTTTTAGCGAGTCACTCTTGCTCCATGATACAAGCTGCTCCACTTGGCCTTCCCAAAAATAGAGTCAATCACCTACATGATTATGGCCTTTGACTTCTTCCTATTATTAAGTTATAATTGTTTGGGTCACTGTGTTTTTATTTTATTTTTTCGTGTTGTACGTATGACACGTTTTCCACGACACATGTGTTCCAAACGAATCTTAAATAAACTTAAATATTTGTGTTCACATCTTTTCTACAGCATTCCTCCATTTCGGTATACATAAAGATTTTACACACTAACTAATAAACAATAATATGTAATCTAAACTATCCTCTACTTTTCATTAACTAATTTTTAAAATTGCAACATGTTGATTTGTAACTTCCAAAATATATATAAAATTTGCTTATGAACTTCTAAAACATCACATTATTGAAAACAAACAAAAGAGTCTAATCATTTATTCTATTTTGTTCTATTAAGAAACAGAAATGATAAAGTATATATCCTAAATTAATGTCTTGTAAACACAAGTAAAAAAAATCATGTTTCTGTGAGTTGAATCTTTTTTTTTTGCATTGCAAAATAAGAAATATATATATATATATGATAATACCCATGAATCCATGGGACCGAAAAGACTATACACTATATATTACAACATTTAACCAACTCTACGTTTTGTCGAAAATTTAAATCAACTTTCAAATTTTATCTTTGTAAAAGTACCTATTTGATGAAGATGAAACATTGAAGACTAACCACAAAATACTTAAGTGGAAATCTTTGAAGGACATACATAAACCAAATGTCCAAAGTTTTTAAAAAAAGTCTCAGTGTCACGTGAACGAAAAGGACTTGAATGCTATAAACAGATCGTCACTTCCATTTTAGCAAGTCGCATCCATATTTTTTCTAAATCAAGAAGGAAATTTATTGGCTTCTTTGAATTCACGACTATAAATATTCTAAGAAATAAGTAATTTGACCCAAAAAGTAGGATACTTTCAATAAAATATATAAGAAACACAAAAATACGAGCTTAAGAAAGCCACCAACAACTTTAAATTCTATGTAATCCAATAATGGCTCTGGGAAATAACAGTTTTCTTATCCTTCATATCTTTCTCATTGTTCCCTATCTTCCTTGCAAGATGCAACTACTCACTTCAACGATCCCTATAGATGTCATGGCAACCTGGAACTTCACAATGTACATATATATTCACACTAGACTCTTGTTTTTGGATTTATAAGCCTTGGCTATTGTAATTTCAATCAAATTACCTGCCAAATCTTTTTTATTCAACAATAACACAATTTTGAATTACAATCTACATCAATGAGAAAAGTAATATAAATTGATTAAATTAAGATTGTAAATAATATTTTGAAATAAGCCTAACTTTTACAAGTAATAAACTGATAAAATTTTACAATCTCCATCTCAATTTTTTTTTTGTCTATCTCCGAACGAAGACAAATTGACTCTAAATCCAATTCCATGAGAGAACAAGATAAAAAAAAATGAATTTTCGTTTTTAGAGAATTAAAATTAAACTAAAAAATCAAACGAAAATGAAGTTGATGTTTTATTTATCTATGTAAATATATTTTAATTAAAGATGTACATCTTTAAATAGTATGGAATCTTTTTGCATTTTCCGAAAATTTTCAGTTGTTGATCAAATTTCAGTCAGTTTTGTAAAAATTTACAAAAGAATGGAAAAAAAGTAGTGACTATTAGAAGATAAAAACAACAAAAGTATAATAAATATACGAGAAGAATTATGATGATATTACATACTCAATATTCTCTAGAAATATCAGATTAATTCAAAGCTATTTTTTTATATTAATCATGCAACACATACAGTAAATATGATTGTAATGTATCAAAACTATTAAAAAAAACTCAAGTAATTTGGTGATGTATTTGATATTTGTGCAAATATGAAACCCATCATTTGATTTCCTTAAGCATTTTGATGAAATTGACCAATTTTAATAGATCATGTTTTAAGTTCAAAATATAAATTAGTTTAAATAGTTTATAGAATACATCAAAAACTCGTGTAAATAAACATGCAATACACATTACACACAGTGGGAAATTTGTGGGACTATGAAAAGTGAGATTGGCTCATTCATATATGGGCCTCATGTAAATTTCATATGACAACGATATAGCCCAATAGTTTATGTGCGCTATATATATTTTCCAGGACTTCTTGGAGAAAAATATATGGTCACTAGATTCATTTGCTGATCCACAGTGAAATTAAGTTGACCCTATACAGACATAAAGCAATCCCCATAAGAGCCACGACACAGAGGTTCACGAACTTAAAACAAACAGACCATGTATTAAAGTCTATGCTACAAGTCTAAGCAACAAGCCCAATACAATGTCTATAAGCCTAAAGAAATGCCAACAAACCCATGTTTGAAGGGGTTCGTGGCAAATACGTTAATAACTTAATATAAATCTGCTAGTTAAACGAACAAGAGATGTAGCCTTGAGAGAGTTGCTTTGATGCAACACTCTTTCTCATCTTTTATTGACCAATTAAAAATCTTTTTATTCTTGGTGACAATCTAAAATTTCTTTCCTTTTCATTTGTTCTTGCACTTAAATAAATCCCTCTGCGAGCTATTTCTATTCCAGATATACTTTCTCTTTTATTAATATAAGTTCTACAGAGCTAGAATAAGCTTGTTTTGATTTTGTTGTCAAAGTGTGTTTAAGCATTCCGAGCTTAACAAGAGGTATAGAGACGGCTTACAGTATGAATTATGATGATTAGTTGTCAAGAGTTAATTACATGAGTAATAATTGAGTTAAGTTTCTGGAATTTGATGAAGATCCAGCCAGATTTGATCATATACTGCTATATTAAGATCAGGTTATTCAGGTATACGAAGTCAACAAACTTCATTGAGAAAAAAAGAAGAATATGACGTACACCCAACCACGTGAATGATATTAATACTTGAGCAGCGCGCTTAAATGTTTACTGAAACGATCCTACAGGATACACCGACTGATCTTTCTCCAATTTTTTCAAATATATTAACTACTGTCACGTGTATATATAACTATTATATGCATAATATAGTCACTTTTTGCGGGAGTGCGCGTAATTTAAACACTAGAAATAATATCCAACGTGAATCTCACATCTCAAACATTAAAGAATACCACATTACGTTTGCTGGAAGAGAAAATAATAGCATTACTTTTTTATGATTTAAAATTAAGATATATTCATTTCTTAGATACAAAATTTATTGGACACACTACAAATACCAGACACAAACAAACAATCACATTCATTCCGTTTACAACAACAAACCAAAGATGGGTGGCCTTACACGACTCATCGTCTTCGTCTCCATTTTGGCCGCCATAACTCTGTTATCAGAAGCCCAATACCTTCTTCCGATCACCAAACACGAACCCACCAAACAATTCTACACCACTCTCGACATCGGATCCGCCGCGAAATCTCCCGTTAACCTCCTCCTCGATCTCGGAACCAACTTAACGTGGCTCAACTGCCGCAAACTCAAATCTTTATCATCACTCCGCCTCGTCAGTTGCCAGAGCTCAACCTGCAAATCCATCCCCGGCAATGGCTGCGACGGAAAAACATGTCTTTACCGTCAGCCGAACCCTCTCGGAAAAACCCCCGCCGTGATCACCGGCCGTGTCGTTCAAGACAGAGCCACCATCTCCACCACAGACGGCGGAAAATTCCTCTCCAAAGCCTCCGTCCGTCGCTTCACATTCTCCTGCGCCGAAGAGAAAGAACTCCAAGGCTTTTCTCCTCCGGTGGCCGGAGTTCTAGGTCTTTCTCCGGGACAGTTTCCGTTCTGGAGACAGGTGACGACAGCGTTTAACATCATCCCGAAGTTCGGTCTCTGCTTGCCTTCCTCCGGCACCGGTCACTTTTATATCGGCGGCGCTAATTACTATCATATCCCTCCGTTCAATGGTAGCGGTAATTCGATTCCGATGACGTTGACGCCGTTGAAAAACATAGGCTCCGGAAATTATCTACTCTCCGTCACGTCAATCTACGTTGGCGGAATCCCTTTATCATTAAACCCTAGTTTACTTGAGGGAGGAGCCAAGCTGAGCACGGTGGTTCCTTACACCGTACTACAAACCGATATCTACAATGCTCTTGCTCGGTCGTTTACACAAAAAGCAACGGTATTCTTTTTTATAAAAAAAAACCGTTTTTAATAAATGAAAAAATTAAAAAAATATGATTTTTGATATAGGAGTTGGATTTTAAAAAATTTGTGTATAATAACATTTACTAAATCATCTCTGTTTTGGGTTAAACTTTGTCATCACAGAAAATAGGAATGGTCGAGTCCTCAGGACCTGCGCCATTCAAACACTGCTTCGACGAAGCCGCTTCTGGGAGGAACATGAGGGGGTTGATGAACGTGCCAGTGATAGAGATTGGGCTGCCAGGGAGGGCAGGGGAGGTGAAGTGGAGGTTTCACGGTGCGAATTCGGTGGTGAGAGTGTTGGAGACGGTGATTTGTTTGGCGTTCGTCGACGGAGGACAGAAACCCAAGGAGTCGATGGTCATTGGGACACATCAGCTTCAAGATTATATGATCGATTTCGATTTTAGCACCACGCTTCTGTCTTTTAGTGACTCACTCTTGCTCCATAACACTAGCTGCTCCACGTGGCCTTCCCGGAAATAGAATCAATCACGTACGCATGAGTACATCAAGAGATCCTCTTTGACATTTCAGCTTTTAGATGATACATGTGTTTCAATCAAAAATTGAATAAATTTATCATCAGTTTATCTTAAGTGAATCGTTTATTTTCTTTTGATATAAGTTTAATGTTTAATAATTGAGTAAATATTGTTTACCTGAACATCCTCTGATTTTCTTCTCTTTCCAACTTTTCATTTTTATTTTTCTATTTACTACTCTATCTAAACATCACTGATAACTCAGAGCATATCCATGGTGAATATCTCACAAAAAGTATCTCACATTTATTATATCAATATTGTTCATGTAATTTAATTATATAATTAAATTTTAATCAGAAAAAATCAATTAAACCAATTATAACACAACAGCTGTATTAATGGTATCTGTAATTTTTTTGTTGAGGATCTCAGACCAGGACCTCTTCCTTTTCTCTTTCCTTCTTTTCTAATTTATTTCATTTCTTTAATTAGTAGATACTTGATTAGATACCCCCAATGAGGTTGCTCTCATACCCATCATCTATGTGATCTCATTTCAAAATATGTAATCTTAGAGCAATAACAAAAATAGAAAGCTTCTAACTAAAAGTTTTCATACTGTTTTTCTTTTTTTGTTAATAACAAAAATAGAAAGCTTCTAAAGGAATCTACCCAAGGTCCAAGCTTTCCTAGAAAGATACCAACCAAGGATCACTCACGTAAACGGTAAAGCACTTTTTTACTATAAAACACACCATCACTTCCATTGTATTAACATATCATTGCCCGAATCAAGCAAGTAAATTTAAACAGCAATGGTTTCTTTGATCCACTTGTTCCCACTCTTTATCATCTTAACCCTACAAACTTCCCTTGCGGGTAGCGTAAAAAAACCAAACCCACCTGTTTTTCTGCTTCCGTTGATCAAAGATAAAGCCACGAGTCTCTACTACACAAACTTTAACCTCGGAAACAACAACCACTCTCCTCTCACTCACAGCCTCACCATAGATCTCGGCGGTAGCTCAGCCCTTCTCCTCCGATGTAACACCGCCGTAAAATCCACAACTTACCTCCCAATTCGCTGCAACTCAGCTAGATGCAAACAAGCCAAGCCCGACTTGTTCTGTTTCAACAAGAGCACCACTTGCTGCAAATACGTCTCCACTTCCTTCACCGAGCATCCACTCAACACACTTATCGGTCTTGACTCCGCCTCTCTCCCCACCTTGAAACCTAACGGCGTCACTAACTCCGTCCACTCTTCGTTGACGTTATCTTGCACCAACAACGCTAACACCTTGAAACTCATGCCAGAGGTTGTAAACGGAACCATCGGTCTTGGAAAGTCCTCGATCTCACTCCTTTCCCAACTTGCATCAACGCACGGTATCCAGCGAAAATTGGCTCTCTGTTTGCCATCTAAACCGGCCGGTTTAGGAAGCCTTCGCATTGGAGGAGGCTTTCCTTACACTAAGGATGATGTCTCCAAGAACTTAGCCTCAACGCCTCTGATAGTTGAACAAACGACCGGTGAGTACTTCATCGACGTGAAGTCCATCGAGATTGCCGGAAAGGTCGTTCACATGGATAAGAAAAGGCGTGGAAACGCAATGATCTGTACTTTGGCTCCTTACACTATCTTACAGACTTCCATTTACAAGGCTCTGGTTAGCGAATTTGTGAGAGAAACCAAGATGTTGAGAGTAGCAAAGGTGAAGCCGTTCGAGGCATGTTTCAGCTCCAAAGATATGAGAGTTGCGGCGGCTGTTCCGGTGATTAATTTGGTAGTGAGAGGCGGAGCTAAGTGGAGGATCACTCGGTGGAATTCTCTGGTGAAGGTTAAGAGAAATGTGGTTTGTTTAGGGTTTTTGGACGGAGGTGTGACTATGAAGACGACAGAAATGGTGATCGGAGGTTTTCAGATGGAAGATCATCTAGTTGAGATCGATCTCGACGCTTCCAAGTTGTCTTTCTCATCTTCGCTTTTGCTTAACAATACTTCTTGTGGTCAAAACAGAATTTTCTAATCATATAATATTATCACCGATTGTTCGTCTTGGAGATGCTCTTCTTTAAGAAAAAATAAATATTTAAAAGTAATAATATTAGAACGCTACTGAAACAAATAAAGGAAAAAAAAGAAGTTACATCTTAAATATCTTTGTATTTGAATGCAAGATCTGGTGTACTTTCTTATCAAAGTTTAACCGATTGAAGTCGAGCGATACTGTTTTATTTGAAAGGAAAATGATACGTATATGCCTTCACAACATCGATTATCGATCATGTGGATTACATACCAAAGAACCTATCTATTGAGCAAGAAGTGTTATGAAGCAAAAGAGAAGAGGAGAAAGAAAATTTGGAAGCTTTGAGATCAAACTCCACCAAATTATCCTCCATCTGAAAACCTCCGATCAAAATCGGGTTCTTCGTATTCACACCTCCGTCTACAAACCCTAAACAAACCACATCTTTATTAACCTTCACTAGCGAATTCGACCCGTGGATTCTCCACTTAGCCCCCCCACTCAGCATCAGGTCGATCACCGGAACTTCACGTCCTCCGTTGGAGCGGAAGCACGCACTGAAAGGCTTCACCGCCGGAGCTTTAGCCATCTTGACAGTTCCGACGAAGGCTGTGAGCAGAGCCTTGTAAATGGAACTTTGCAATACGGTGTAAGGAGCCAAAGTGCAGATCTTTGTGGGTCCATGGAGTATAGGAACAGTCTTTCCACCGATTTGGATAGACTTCACATCGATTAAGTACTCACCTTTGTTATTACCGATCAGAGGCGTGGAGGCAAAGAGCGTAGAGACATCTTTAAGGTAAGGAAGATAATAAAATGGGCCTCCACCGATCCAAAAGCTACCAGAATAAGACTTCATCCCTTCCGTGGAAGGCAAGCAAAGAGACATCTTTGGAGGAAGCTTGTACATGGAGACGAGCTGCGAGGGAATAGATAAATGAGTGTTAACGAGACCGATGGATCCACCGAAAGCGGAGGGTATAGGCTTCAAGGCAGTAGCATCGTCAGTGCAAGTCAATGTAAGCGTGGAGATTTTTTCGCTGTCCATATGGTATACTCCATTAGGAGTGTACAGTAAGGCGAAGGCGTCTCGGAGGAACCTAGCATTGACGGGTCGGTTAGTCAACGAAGTTGAGAGGTATTTGCCACATGTAGGCTTCTTGGTGGCGTTGTTGGGACAGGAAAAGCTCGGGTTTGCGAATTTGCATCTTGTGGAACCGCATCTGATGGAGTGGTAGGAGGAGGATTTGGCGGCGGTGGCGCAATTTAGCAATAACGGTGTGGCTCCGTTGAGGTCGATGAGGAAATTCCCGCTGGGGAGATTCGTGCCAATGCTCAAAGGCAAAGAGTAGAGATTTGTGGCCTTGTCTTTGTAAATAGGGTGTAGAAATGCTTGAACCTTTGGTTCATAAGACTGTGATGTTTTTGCTAGGTGGAGAAGGATAAGTGAGAGCAGTAAGAAGATCTCACGAGAAACCATTTTTTGTTTATAATTTGGACTTTGTTATTTGGGGCTGTGATGTGAATTACAATAAATAACCATCATGTATATTTATAGAATGATATGGGTCCTCTTCGTTTCTCTTCGCAATATAGATTTTACAAATCGGGTAATTTTGTCATCTGGATATGGATGCCGACGGAAACATCTTACCACTTGGTTTTCCCTTTATTAAATATCTACGTACTTGTTTTTATTAGATTTCAAATAAGTAAATATTTCAAGATTTGTCTGGAACATATCAAACACCCCATCAAACGAAACACAAGTTACCCACTATTGACTATTTAGTCTATTTTTTTCACGTGCTGCGTAGTTAAGACTCCAATCCGGCCATTTGATGGGTACTCTGACTATACAGTTATTGTTTATGCAGAAAATTAAAGAAAGAAGTTAAATCCTCGAGATGTTCATTTGTCACATCTAGTTTATTTGGATTCAAGATGACAGCTAACGACTCCTCTGGAACAAGTAAATCGAGCGAAATAAGTGAAATATGTACGTTGCATCGGTAAAAGTTGATGATATTTCTAATAACCGATATAAACTTTTTCGAATAAATTGTGTTGTCGATACGGAAAAGAGGCCAACAAAACAAAAATTATTTTATAAATTTTGGTTTTTGACCAAATATGTATGCTTTGTAATCAAGTAATAAGAGGTTTTTTCTTATTCTACTTTCAGAAAAGAAAAATAATGTGGATTTACCAGTTTCACAAAATGGCACTAGAATTTTTCTATTTATCCATCAAAAGTTGTCTATATTATACGCTATACTATGTTTTAATCTATTAAAAACGTGTCCATTAAAACTTGCTTTCATAAATTTAACACACGAAACCATGTTTGATAAGTGACTTGCTTGTAAAATGTAGTGTCTGTATATAAAATGAATTAGTATATGTAGTCCCTGTCACGAACTAAACTTAAACGTTTAGTTAAAAATTAAAATAGACCAATATACTTCAACTCTAGGTGTTTGGCTTTAACAGGCAAATGTTTATGGATAATTTTCTCTGTTTTTGAGTTAATGTAAAATTAATTCAAACAAAATTTTTTTTTTTACATCAGGTGCTCACTGGGTAGAGTTTTAGAAAAATTGATTTTACAAATTTCGAAAGAATACTTAGCAAATATCAGCTTCTTGCAGCAAACCATGTAACGAGAAATTCTACATATTTGACAGCTCCAGTGGTCGCGATTTCTCACTTGTTTATAATAAGCCAGATGGCCCAGATCAGAGTTTATGGTATAGTTGGCTCTTTTCCATGACGGTAAACATTTTTTCTTTCCAGATATTATAAATAGAATTATTTGAAAAACATATCAAATGAGTAGAGAAAGTAGTCGATTACACTTCAGATCGGAGATGATAAGGTCAGAGTATCCCAATCTCGTGAGAATTGAGATTAGAGAAGTTCTTCCACTAGTGAATCTCATACTTTCGAAGAGAAGCAACATGAAAAACAAATGGTTTTTCCATCTTTTATATCGATTCAGTGGATCTTGACACAATACACAAGATAGTTTGCTCCCACATTGCAAGTTACCACTCAATCTCCCAATGACAAACGATTGTAAATTGCTAGCCAAATGGAGTAAAAAAACACCTTGGAGTATAATGTTGAAATCACAAACCTTGGTACCCTCAAACCTTTAATGCGTCTCCTCGGTTGAGTAATTCACATCAAAAACGTGTTTGAACATATCCATAATACCAAGTCTTCTTCACATGTGTTGCTTCCCATCCTTAGGGCATTTAAATGATCTTCGATATCGTTTAGTTGTTTTGTCCAATGGTTTCTTCTTCTTTTTTGATCGAAGGTTTACTATTTCATAAAGCAGTTGCAAATTTCCATCTCGACATTTGATTTCTAAGGATAGAGTAGTTCCTTGCTTTATGGATAATTTTCAATAAACCAAAACAAATTAAGGATAAACTTTTGATGGAAAAAAATGCTTTTCAAAAATTTCTGAAATAGCATTTTCCAGTAAATCTTTCAAATAACTATGCGAATAAAGACATCACTCTAAACCGTCCCGATCCGATCCGGTTCGACCCCGCTCCACCTCCTCTATTCGGACTCAGGTTAGGGATTCGTTATATTTTACCACAGAGATATTTTTGTTATATACTAATACTTCATAATTCAATTCAGTCGATCGGAATCATCGGATAAACCTCCCTCCACTTGATAGTAAAGTATAGTATAAGCTGTCGCTTGGAAAAGTATATCTCATTATGAAAAAGAATTGTACTCTAATATAAAGTTGGAAGATGTGCCAATTGACTATCTGGCACAATAAGTGCGATACAGAGATTACAGATCTGACTACAAATAATTACTCTTCATTTCGTTGATCAAAAGCTCTACCAATGTATAGAAAAATCGAGCAAAGGCCTTGATTAAATTAAGGGAAATCGTAGCTATCCTAAACATATTTCAATTTCTTTTTTTTCTACAATATCCCCTTTTTGAAAAACTTATGATTTCAAACACGAGGCATCTAGAGACACAACAAGAAAACTGTTGATTAGCAACGGAATAGCATCGCGAAGCCATTTCTTAATTTGTTAATTAATGTTATGTTATGTTTAAACAGGCTGCTAGCATAATCACTCCATTGCTCGGAAGTTTGTCCCTAGACAGAATTAAGCAACTGGATTTATAGTCTTGTAAAGGCATGTGTATATATCACACGGAAAGAGCGGGGACTTGTTATAACAAGAAAACTGTGAAGGACGTCATCATCGCTTCAACTCAACTCTGAAAAAGAGCATCAACCGCATATGCTTTATATTTATTCATCTTCCCATCTCATTACGCAGCGGCATTTCTCTTTGTATATTAAGGTGTGGTTAGCGTCACCGCAACGAATATCAAAGCCTACTATAGACCAACCAAAATGAGATCATGATCGCCTTGAAGGAATATATATAGTCAACATATAGATCACATTTTCTTATGCCCCATACGTGTCTGTATTTTTTAAGGTTTGTAAAAACGAATACACAGTACTTGAAATAGCAAAGTCTAATATGACCTATCTCATTCTCACCGCAGTGGTAACATATATATGGAAAAAATAGTTTGGGAAAACCTTGCTGAATTTTTATTAGTTTTAGTTTTTTCTTCTAATCTTCCACGTGAATAACTGACAGTCACATAGAAACTAAGTGGATTGCGTCTTCTTCTTTTTAAATTACGTTTCACAAAATTTGACTCATTGAAACCATGCATGCGTAAGTACGGAAATGTTTAAACTATTCCACAAGTTCCACCAGATAAATATATAGGTTTGAAAATATATATATAATTTGTACGGCTTCCACGAAATCCAGAAAGAGATTACATAACATGAACCATGTGGTCTAGATATTATTCATCGCGTACATAAACACGTTCTCTATTTTTTTTTTTCTCAATACACGTTCTGTATTTTAATTACTTATATCACGACAGAAAATCTCATATGGGTTCCTACAAATATATTTTTAGCATCTCTATGTATATTGACCATCTAGTAATCATAATAATATTAAAATATGCATACACCATGTGAACCATGTGGTCTAGATATCATTCATCGCATACATAAACACATTCTGTACTTTAATTACTATTGTCTCGACAGAAAATCTCATATAAGGGTTCCTACAACCTTTTTTTTTTTGCGTCTCTATGTATGTACATTGACCATCTAGTAATCATAATAATAATAATAAACATAGTATATTATGATGTGATGATAAATTTGAATTACTATTTGTTTGCTGAAGAGCAGAGTACGGTAAACTAAATATTTTTGTCAATGCTCAAACTCGGAATATCAGCCTTCTTTTTTAATCCGAAATTAGTCCTAGTTTGAGTTTGACTAAAAATGTAATTTTTCCAGAACTTATATAATAAGGCTTAAAAAACACAACTTTATTATAGATATATAACTTCATTAAAAAAACATGCAATGATATTGAAACCATGCGAAATTGTTTGATTATCCCACAAGTTACACGACGACATCGAGATATGGATTTAGAAATATATGGAGAAAAAGATTTCAGCATGTGGTCCAGATATCATTGCATACGTAAACACATGCTTTTCTTTCTGTATTTTACTATTGACTAGTGTCTCGACATAAAATCTCATATCGGTTCCCACATTTTTGCCGACAAAAAAAAAAAGGATTCCTACATGGCTACATTTTTTCTTGCATCTCTATGTACAATGAGTCATTAACCATCTAGTAATCATAATAAGTAAATTTGCGCATAGTATAGTAGATATTTTGTCGCTGATGGTTATTCAAAACTCTAGCCTTCTGTTCCGATCCTAAAATCTTAGGGTTTTCGACTGATATTCTATTCCATGTTCTGGGTTTTGAAAAATGCACCCAGCTTCATCACACGTTCTTTACTAATGTATTCAAGATATTAGATTTAGGTTCGAGAAGAAAAACTGAACTTAAAATGTATAATTTGGACATTATATGTTCTGGTTCCTGACATGAAGGTGTACGGATTCACCCAAAACTTTTTAATGACGAAAAAAATGAAATCGTATGATAGATAATTTCACAAAATAATGATAAAACATCCCCAAATTGTATTTTTTGAGAAAAAAAACATCCTCATCACTATTCTGAGTTTTCCATGATCCATTTGTGTTATCAAACCAACCAGTTAAATACCTCGTACTTCATCACCTGATGCTTTACCTAACTTTTGGGCTTGTATTAGATTTGCAAAGTCCATTAACTTAACTCGTAGTGGTACTTTTCTTCTTGGGCAGATTCAAGTCAGTAAGCACATTTTGTTGGGCAGAAAATTAAATATAATTCTTCGACCAAATAACGACCCATCACGAATTGTTGTTTTGAAGACACCATTCTGTTGCGAGTGGTCTAAACCGAGAACAAGAAGTATTATGTCGACGAAGAGAAGAAGTGAAACTAAGCTTCGATAGTTGAAGATCAATTTCCACCAAATTATCCTCCATCTGATACCCTCCAATCACCATCTCTTTTCTGCCTCCTCCTTGCACAAACGCCAAACAAATCACACCTTTCTTCACAACCACCATTGAATTCCAGCCGTAGATTCTCCATCTCCCGCCATCGCTCCCCACCGTTAGATCAATCACTGGAACATCTTCCATTTGAAACCCCTTCTTCAACCTATAACATACCTCGAAAGGAGACACTACCGTCTCTGCTTCGACCATCTTCTTCGCCTTGGCCTTGGCTTTGAACTCTTTAACAAAAGGTTCGTAAATGGAACGATGCATAACGGTGAAAGGAATCACGGTGCTGAGCTTAGAGAGTATCTACTTCTCCAAAGGTAACGCCTTTCCATCGATTTCGATTGATTGGACCTTGAAGAAGTATTCATCTGAGCCTTCGTCGTCGGTGATTAGCGAGACGGTGGTGAAGAGACGAGAAGCGTCGTCCCGGTACGGCGGGAGGAAGTATGGACCACCGCCGATGAAAAGGTCTCCGAAACCAGATGCCTCTGTTTTAGAAGGCAAACAGAGCGCGAAAATTGGAGAGAGTTGCGACGGGAGAGAAAGTGCGTTTCTGGATAGACTAAGCAGTCCCTGAGCTTCAGACGGAAACCCCTCGTAGCTTCTGCGGCCGACGCAGGCGAACATCACCGGCGGGGACTGGATTCGAGATCCGAAGCTTAAGCCGTCGGGTGTAGAGTAGAAAAACATAAGGTCTTCACTCAAGGATCCAGGACGTGACGTGTTATCCACGGGACTGAACGGATTCAGTCCGCAAGGATGGTTAGAACATCCAGGTTCGACTTTTGCTCCGGTGCCAGAGCAGACCCACCAATCTGTAAGGTTTTCGATTCTGTTTATTAAAGTCTGCTTTTATTGAATTAGAACGTGTCAATATCGTTGGATAATGGATATTCTGACCTGGTATGGGTAATTTAAAAGGACTTGTGAGCTTGAGGAGTTTGCATTTGGGGGAGTCGAAATCGATCGGAATATAAGAAGAGGAAGAGTAGCCGGAGAAGCAGTCGAACCAGGAGTAAGGTTGAGAGAGGTCGATGACGAAGCTGACGTAGACGGTGATGTTAGTTCCCACGTCGATGGAGGTCAAGTAGAGACTGGTGATTGGGTCTTTGATTACCGTTTGTATTAATGCATGACTTTTATCTGGCCGCGTTGCGACTGCGGCGAAAGCGGCTGAGAGGAAGAGGAAGAAGCGGAGATCTAGACGGTTCATTTTGCTAGCATTGACTTATGATTAATCTTAGTTGTGTTCAGATATACGAAGAAGCATACATTTGACAGCGATGGAGATAGATAATCTATTGACCTTAAGAAACCACGTGGCGGGTATAACAACAGCCAAAAAAAATAAATGCACCAGCGGGGAATCGAACCCGGGTCTGTACCGTGGCAGGGTACTATTCTACCACTAGACCACTGGTGCTTCTTTGCTATTACTTTCTCTGTCTATAAAACATATTGTTTAGTTTTCCTCAGCAAATACAATGCCTTCTTTGTTTATTTCCTTGGCGTTTTCTATTTCTCCAAATTCCAATGTACTACTTTTACTTGATATCAATTGTTGTGATACTTTCTTAGCTTACCTCCGTTATTGATTCATTTATATTTTTGTTCAATATGGAAGTTTCTGTTACATGGTTGTTTTCATGATGTCCATCCAAGTCCAACATATGGATTTTACATAAATCTCCTCTTTAACCAACCTAATGAGCCGAAACATTTTGGGCCTGAATCTTAACCTGAAATTATTAAAATCAATTTCAGCCCAAAGAAACCTAAAAGCCCATACAAGGATATCATTTCATTTGTTAAGCACAGTAACTGAATCATATGATTTATTCTTTTTGTCGTATTGTATATGCACGAATGAAATTTCGGCCCAAATGTATGAAAAATTGCCTGCTTGGTATAAGTTATATTCTTGATATAAATATACACCCAAATAGATGTCTCACAAAGGCACATTAACCATGGACCAAATTTCGTTTCAAATAGCAAGTCAAATTCCGATCATTGGTAATTGTAAATCAACTTGTCGATCAACTATTAATAATAGAGAGAATCCTATGATCTTTGTACGATGCAATTGATTGCTCTTTAGAAATAAAAATAGATAGCGTTTAATGATGGGATTTAAAAATTTATAATCCTAAAATTTCATTTAAAGTTACATAGATTTTTAAAAAAATATCAAATTATTTTCTCTACTAGTTTATCATGTGAGTGATAATATTCGTTTGTCATTCATCATCTGTGTTTACTGTTTAGAGCATAATAATGAACATTCTCATCATTTCTCAACAATGTAAAATCCAACTTTGATGGCTTTAGTTTGTTTCAAAAGAGCCTCTAGTGACAAGATGGTAACCCAAGACTTTCAGGATTCATTTCCAAACGATTACAAAGCAAAAGCACGATATATTGCATTTTAGTACAAAAAGCTTAAAAACCTAACATTCCAATTGGATAACTGCGTACACAACTACTAAAAAAAAACGTTATCAATTATAACTTTCCCCAACAAATTTTTAAAAACGATCCATTTGATGATGTTGTGCAATCACTCACATGTTCCACTTGCTGTTCCTGTCTCTTAGTGTGTCAATGTTATATGGTGGTGTCCTTTTCATACAAAGTCATCGAGGGATTTTGTGCAATTACAGTCCTCAGATTCTCTGTGATCTCTCTTTTTAAGTTAAACATTTCGTACCAATCACTTTTTCTAACTCCTATTTACACTACACTGCTTCACATGCCCAAACATTTGTACCCACTAATCTTTTTGCTTACTCTTCTTTTTTGTTCACATCCGCCAATGTGTTAATTTCTTTCTTCTGATTAATTGATTTGTTTTGGTTCGTAACGTACTTTCTCTTTAATTTCCCCGGTAAGGAAAATTAGAACTATTATGAATTACAGTAATAGAAAGAGAGGGAGTAATAATGAGGCGTGGGGTGTAGTGAAGTATGGAGAAAAAAGGGGCCCACTTGCTTGAAAATCCACCGTACATGAGAAAGATTCCCATATTAGATACGTGGGTCCCGCGATCTTTCCCGTAACTGACGATCCTCACCGTCAACTATTATTTTTCCATATCGAGCTCTTTTTTTTTTAATCTGCATTGCACCGAATTATTACTACAACTCATCGGCTCGACCCGGCTCGGCTCTCCGATCCTTCGGATTTTCCGGTAAATTGATACTTTCAACCCTTATAGGTTTCTCTCTTACTTGTAGCCTTTAGCTTCCCTTTTTGACTGCTCATCCGCAGAACGCAGATAGGAAGATTTTTTTTTTTTTTTTATTCGCTCTTTTTGACAGACGTAAGAAGCAAATCAAGAATCTGTTGATTTGTTGATCATCTTTTATTTATCTTTTTAAATAGGGCTTTACCCATTCTTCTTAATCTTTTTGTAAAACAAAATAACAAAAATTATATTATTTATAGAGTAATTTGAACTTATGACAATCAATAACTTTAACATTAAAAACTCTCCTAATTTTACTGTTTTCTCTCTATTTCTCTCTTCTCTTCCTCTAATTTTCTAATTTAGAAATTATCCATTGTTATTAATTTAAATTATTTTTCTTTATATAATCACATATTTTAGAATGTCTCCTGGTTTTACAGGGTTAAGCTTTTCCAAAAGCTTTTTTCTAGATTTATCTGAATAAATTTTTAATTGTTGATAAATGTGCGCTATTTTAGATTTTTAAAAATATTAGTTTTTGAAATTTCAAAATGATAAATCTTTAATATATAATGGGAGAAGATTAAAAAAAAAAATCAATTAACAAAAAATTCGCGAAAAGTTTGAGAATCAGGAGTCAAAAAGAATGCAAAGAAGAAGTAGAAAAGCAACTGTACCAAGATATCATAAGAGAGACCAGCTTGCTTGATCCCTAACTCCTGCATGCCAAATTGATGGTTCTTGGATCAATTATTAATCGGTTAGTTAACTAGGATGGAGTCTAATAAATAACATTGAAGAAACACCGTTCAAGTTAAAAGAATGTTATAGAAGCCTTTTAACGATCCATGGATAATTGGATGGACTCCTTTAAACAATGTTGTACATATCTTATCTACTAAATTTGAAATGAACTATTCACAATTTATCAAAGATGACTAGAAAATTGGTCTCCTTTGCAATCATAACTATGCTGTATTTGTAACATTTTAAAATATTTTGAAGACATTTTTTTAATATAATGTTCATTTCGATTCTATTACAAAATAAGCACAAAATCACTTTTTCATTTAAATCACACAAACCCACAATGATTTGCTTTATTCAGTGTGATACAATTATCATACGGAAAAATTTTGATTTAATGTAAATCATGATTGTACATAGAGTGAATATGGGTAATAGTTCACTAATCCAACATTTTAGGTAATTTGATTATTATGTAAAATTGATATAATTGTGAATGGATGATTTTTTTAGCTTCTATTAAAATATGCTTTGTTAAAAAATCAAAATTGAAAATTTGAAGAAAAAAAACTGTCTACTATTTTTAAAACTTTTAACAATATAAATTAAATGTATTTTGAACAAACTAACTTTTGATCCAAAAATTATACTAGAGATTAATGGAAAAAAAGATTTCCAACATAAAATTGAAACTTTTTGTTTTCAAAATACTTTTGAATTTCATATAAATCCAAAAAAACACATAGTTCCACTGTAGAAACAACGAGGAACCAAAAATGGATATCGCGAGATATATAAGGAGATAAGGAAGCCTAAACCTCACTTCACAAGGCAAAAAGTAATGGTCTCAGGAAATAAGCACATCAATCGTTGGTTTCCGAGGTCAACTGGTTATGCAACCAAAATGGCCTGCTTGTAGCAGTAGAGGATTGTAAAAGTATTAGCGATGGCTACCGCTACCTTGTTTTTCTCAACCATTACATGTTCCAGACTGCGAGAATCAAACTCATGTAGGAGCGTATAGATAGCCATGATCAGCAAATGATGCAGAGGGAAGTTTTGTGGATAGACGAAAGCTTGCCGTACAAGTTCAAAGTGTGATTCAAAGATGACTCTTCTTTGTCTGATCATGTTATTGATATTTTTCAATGCCCATAAAAAAGCTTTAAGCTCTAGTTGATATCATTGAAACTGATCTTCTACTATGGTAGATAGAAGATTCTATGTGATCTCTTAAATATAAGAAGCCCCACAATTAACCATTTTTTTTTTGAACTTTTCACAATTAACCATTTTCAACATAAAATCGAAATATTAAAAAAATGCTTTGGAAGAGAAGGATATGCCATCTTCTCTTTATATTCGAAAGGGTGAAGTGAATTTATAGAAAAAGATCTAATCCGATTTAGAGACTAATTATTTAATGATCGGGTTTTGATTACATTAGTCATAAAACACTAGACGATCAATTATGGTTTTGATATATGAGATATTGCCATTACAAGACCTAACGACTCAGGCATTATGTCATCTCAAACAGTGTTCTTTGTATGGCCAAAACCAACACATCTCTCTATACACATGCATTTTAAAGATTCATTTGTTTCATACGTAACATTTTGCATGCTATGAAAGTTATCATGAATAAATTGGAAAGTTTTCGGAACAAAGAGTCATCATATGGATGGTTTGCTGAAGATGTTCTCTAGAATTATATTCCTGGGTTGGTGGTGATGTTAACGTGACCTGCTACGTTTCGAATATTGTGGAGATCGGGTTGATCGGCATTTCCGAATATGATCGTATTTGTGATGTTCATTTGTCATTTATTAGTTTGTAATTATAAAAGTATCCCTAAAATGCAAATTAAAAACTATTGAAGAGTGAAAATTTAAAGCTAAGAAAATAAATAGTTTTTATTATTTTATATTCTATAAAGTTAATAATTTTCCGTTCGATTTACTTATAGCACACTAATTTGTAAATTATAGAATTTTCCATGTATTTATAATTTAACTATTTTAAAATGTTACTCAGTATTTATTGATTATGTTGTATTTTGTACTTATTTTAAGATATATCTTAGGGTAAGTATTATTTAAAGATTGATTGACACAGGACCACTGATCATAGATTGTGAGCGGAATAATATTTAGTTTTTTACCAAGGCAAAACGAATGTGTAACAATATACCTTAGAAGTCAGTGAAGAAATATTCTTTGTCCAAGTAAAAATAATTTGCTATTCTAATTCAAGGGAATAATGTTATTAATCAAATATAGAGTTGGGTTCAAACTTGGGAATTAGCAAACAAATATAACAAAATAATTAGCATCGGACCATAATTGAAGGGTTTTGTCGGTCATGTTTTAGACCAATCCATCTCTTTTGTAGGGCTAAGTAACAACTAATAAGTTCTCAGCCATCCCAATATATATAGTTATGTCAAGAATTGAATATATTGGGTATAAGTATTTATATACTACTAAGCAATTCGTTCATCCACTAAATTCCGCTGACAATGAGAAAGGATTTCAATGTTCAGAAAAAAAAAAAAACCTCTAAGATCGCTGTTAAAAATGTTTTGATTTATTTGAGATAGCGATGTTCAGATATTTTTAAGATAATTTCCAAACCAACGTCATTTTTTACTTTTCACTATATTTTACAGTAAAATTAATTTTAATTCAATGTCATTTTTCATTGTAAAATGGAAAAATAATCAGTATTATACCATGATGCAGTGAAAATGTTTCTATTTACAATATGATCATTTAGTTACTAAATATTATTTTTTATATCCAAATTTAAAATTTGTTATCTTTTAATACATTAATTTTATTATAACTAATAAATTAATATTTAAATTATTAAAAATTAAAAACATAAAATAACATATATTAGAAATTTATTGATTGATCATTTATGAAAAAAATATAATAATAAAAATGTTTAAATTATCATGCATTTTTATTTATTTATTTTGATTGTGTTATATAATATGTATAAATATTTAATTTAAAATAAATTAGTTGAATGAATTTGTAATTCTATTAAATATAAAGATATAATTGTAAGTTGTCTATAAATATGTAACAAAAAAAAATTATTTTGAAAAATTATTTTTAAAGTAAAAAATAGAGTTGTGTTGAAATAAAAGTGAACTGTATTTTAAAATTATTTCATTTTATAGTGAAAATTAGTGTAATGGATTGGAGATGTCCTAAATTATATTCTAATTTAGGAGTAATTATTTCTGGTTATTTTCATAAAGCCCAAACCCACTTTATATTCTTTTTTAAAAAGAAGAATAAAACCGAATTTTGTCGAACCAAAAGGAAATAACTTTGTCTGAGCTATTCAACAAAATTTATCCTCTCTAAATTGGATAGTGAAAAAAAAAGTTACTGAAAAAATGATCTGAATGTCTACTTGTAGGCTAGCCATGAAAATTTAACGGTGAAATGCACAAACGACCTCGGAAAATAAACAATCACAATTATGTCCAAACATATGACATTAAATTGCGTAATTTTGTTTAACTTTTCCCGGTCATTAAGTCGATGGGAAGAGGAAAAATGGTAGCCGTTGAAGATTGGAGAAAGGATAACCGGAAATAGGCGGTGAATTGGACATTGCCATGTGAACATCACTGACACTACCGTGTTGGGTCTTGAGCCATCTCTACTTCGAACTCCTCACTTTGACTCTTACAAGTCTTTACCCTTCTTTTAACTCACTTTATCATTTAATTAATTTAAACACCACCACTAATTTCTTCTTCTTCTTCTTTTAAATAAAACATTTTCCCTACACCCCACGAGTCTAACCGATATTTAACTCAATAATCTGATTATATTATACCGATTCTACATTTTTAATGTGTGTCGTACGTTTTTAATAATTTTGCAGTTGAATTACCAACATGTGATTTTTTAGTTTGGTCTTTGTAAATCCACCCAAAAGACCAAAAGAATGTTTAATTTATAGACTTGACCTCAACTTTAGTTGACCATTTTCAGTATTTCTTGGCCATTTTTAATGGTGTTATTTAGAAACTACTGTATGTAATTTATCACATATTTAAAAGTTAATCTCTATATTTTAGAATTTTCGTGTTTGTAAAGGAAAAATAAACATAAATCATATAATCTATATAACAAATTTGTATTCTAGTATCAAATATACATTGCTGATTGTATAAAAGTAAATCAACATATAATTTTGGTAAATAACTGCAAATAAATCTATATTTAAAATAAATAAAAGAACATAATATGTTCAACTGATTTTTCCTCTGATTTTTACGTGCAGGCAGAGAATACTTGTTACATTTCCTTTTTTAGAAATAATAATTGTATTTTATCTACAAAACTACACAGATAAATAAGTTATATATATATATATATTAATAAATGGCTAAAAAGGCAGGGATTGGGGTGAGTAAGTAATAGAAAAAATAATCATAAAACAAAAAAAAATGCAAGATATTTGATGGGAATTGGGTGAAGTGAGCTCTGACCTGTTTTGTTTAGTTAAATAAATGTTATCCTATCTTTCACGTGGTGCTACCAGAAACATGTCTGCGGCTCAAGTATGACAATTTCAATTCGCATACTTGTAAGTTGTAACAAAATACTAGTATATAAAAAAACAAAGAGAAGAAATAAAGGAAATAAAAAGATTGGTATCGACCCATTAAAGCCCACCCACTAAGTTTAATCAATCATATGCATTACAAGGACAAGTCTTTTCCGATGAGCTTTTCTTTTGGATCATATGATAATTGATCATCTTTGCACTATACATTAATTTTACATACAAATATACGTACACAATGCATATTATATATAAAGGACAAATTATTAGTTGTAAGAGAAAAAAAGACTGTTGCAACATTCTGGGTTGTCAAAATAAGCATTATCTTTATCTACATGTTGACCCACCAAAAAAATCTCAGTGCCTCTCAATTTTAGATTTCATGCATATCTTAATCGAAATTGTTTTCTAGTATTTTAAGTTTTCCTTAAGCCCGTGACCCGTTCGTGTCCTATTGCTTGATTCCTTCAACTCTCCTATATATATTACACATGTTTTGTCGATAACACACCACATACAGATACATGCAGACTTAAATTTGACGATTACGAATGCACGTTAAAGAGTGATAATGTAGTACAGTCTTGAGTCCAGCTGTGTTCACAGTCATATAATTAATTTAATACGATCAAATCGCTCGGGTTTGGTAGATTAGGAAGGTGTCTGAGATTTTGAATACCAACGTGAATTGATGAGGCTGACATAGACATAGATCGAACCGAACAAACTATATAATACAAGGAATATGATGACTTTTATTCCCTTCCTTTTCTTTTGTATAACAATTGAATACTAGCCGTTGATCTGTGTGTGGTTTCTTTGGCAATTACCATTCGCTTTTTGTTTCCCGCTATAAATTTGATTTTGCACTATATGAATCGTGAGTCCAAGTTATGCGAAAACTCGTAGATGCAGATTCTCTACTCGGCTTTTAGTCTTAGTGTCCATTTGCATAATCAAACGATGCTTTAAAAGCAGTACTTTATTTGAGGAAATAAGAGAGAATAAAGAGAAATAATACAGACACTAAAACTGGTCATTGAAACAGTTTAATTAGTAATTTAAGATAGTTTAATTTAGATTAATAGTACTATAAAACTGTAAGAAAGCGTGTGGTTCAATTATTGATAGTCAAAGACTTTTAGCATACTTGCTTAGTTATTTGTCAAAGTGGTCTTTGCTTTGCTTCGTCTATCAGCTTCACGTGAGCCATTCAATTTTTCTCCTTTTGTTCTTTACAAAAGTCAACAGATTAATAACTTTTATAATGGGAAGGTAAGAAAAAAAACAATATTAATGGGAAGGTGAGTAAAAGTTTTCCAAATATGATAAACAGGAGAGAAACAAAAAACAGAGTGCAGAGTGCACAAAACTTAGTTTTTATTTCAATGCATATCTGATTTAAATTTGTTAGGTTTTATATGAAAATGTTTGTGATAATACGTTTGTATAAACAAAAGTATGCAGTGACCATTTGGTGGGTGGTTAGAAAATATTGACAAATACAAGTAAATGTCAAGGAGAAGAAGTTAGATACGAGATAGAAGGAATGTTTCACCTTTATTGCAATTTACCAATTTCTATCGAAATGTTTCCAGACCGAACCCGAAATTAGCTTATACGAGCATTACTTCAGATCCATGTTCTCTGTTTTTGCTAACCATATCTATAACCACAAAATCCCACATATCAAATTCAGACTAATTTTGGAACTTTCTACTACTTTTTTCTTTCTAACTAACATATAGTACTATACAGTATTCAGTAGACGAAGTTTCACCAAACATGTATCTATTCAATATGTATATATCATTCGCTCATCTTAAATCGATGTGTGGGATTTTTATTTTTATTTTTTCTGAGTGTTCCGCTTGATTGTTGTCAAGACGATTCAGATCCTTGGGTTCCAAATAAGACAGATTTGACTTTTGTTGGTTTGTAATATTCCCTCTTTCATCATCGGAAACACAAACAAGCCTCTCCATGTGCTCACTTCCTTCTCCAATAATCTCTTTTCGGGGCACTCAATATCACACACGCTCTTTCTGTTTCTGTCACATCCATGAGATGTATTTTAATGTCTGCAAAAAATATTGAATGTATTTTATTATTATCTCAAAACACATCACATACAAAAAAAAGTATTTATATATATAGAAGGTACGAGTCTTGGAAAGCTTTTTTAAAATCAACTTTTTCGTTTTTATTAATAGTAGGAA
Source organism: Sisymbrium altissimum (assembly GCA_900406495.1). Classification (NCBI taxonomy): domain Eukaryota; kingdom Viridiplantae; phylum Streptophyta; class Magnoliopsida; order Brassicales; family Brassicaceae; genus Sisymbrium; species Sisymbrium altissimum. Next base: position 141,948 of record OVBI01000086.1, read on the forward strand.
GTACAAAAAATGGGAGTTATATCAACAAAAACTACTTGGTTCCGATTAGTTGTTTTCATGTAAGAAATTCTTAAATTATTTCAAAAGAGTGCATATGTAAATTTTTGATTAAAAAAAAAATTTTTAGTGAAAAAGAAATTGAGAGCATTTATATTTCTCTGGAAACTTTTGTATGTTGCATCCTCTATTAAATATACAAAAAAAAGTATAAGCAATATATAAATATAGTTTAGATATATTTTATATTGTAAATGAAAAATAGTTTTTATTAGAGTAAAATTATGATTTGAGATAAATTTTAGATCGATCAGAAATTTTAGAATTATATTATGCTTTATTTTTTATATGTTGAATTTTATCCCTAAAAATTAATTTAAAATTGCTTATATCCATTTTGATATTTATATCCGTTTCACCCCCAGATTGAGAATCCTTGTTAACGTGTCTGAACTTGTTTGGTGTTACAAATTGGGCAAAAAATATACTCTACCGTAACTATTTAATATATTTCTTAGAAGAATCAAATTGAAGTTATACTAACGAATAGGTGAATCGGCTAGTGTCCGCAATTCGATTGGTATGCAGGTTTCCATGGTACGAATAGGGAACATTTGCGTTAATTCATAAAGGTCCTTTGTTTTTTCTTTCTCTCTGATTGTAATTATGAAGCATACCAACTTTTATAAATTACGTGGCCCCTTTAGTACTACATTTTTTACATTTTTAATTATCTAAAATGTCCTTATTTATCCTTTATATGTGACATGACTATTATAGCAATTTAACGGCGTTAACCATAACATCACGTCATCATAACTCACTCGTCGTTCGCGCGGTTTCGTAACCGGCGAGCAAGCAGGGTGAGTGAGGGAGGGAGGGAACGTGGGCCCCACGCGTCTCCTCGACGGGCGAGCTTCCTCTCTGGCGCCATCTGATCTGAGGGGTCTCCAATCGGACGGCTGTGATGCAGACGTTAAAACGCTCAATAATTCAATGCTGATGACTTGGCACTATCTCATTGGAAGTTCCTGAACACGAAAGTTATCTGACTAGATCAGCTTGTAACAGAAGCTTAACCTTTTTGGTTTCATTTACTCTGGTTATCAACATTTTGGCAGTTTTGTTTTTCAAAAAACAAATAAGGAGGTCTACTAGTAATATATTTATTTTATAAATTATTTTTTGTAAAATTATTGTGATAAAAATAAGCTTCTTAAATTTTTAGATTTATTTATAGGTTACATTAGCGACTGCAATTCTTTATTCTGAGTATATGAAACAAGGGAATAAGTGTATAGTTTCTCAATAAGTCTAAGAAATGACGAGGACATCTAATCCAGTAGTTTATGTTTATGTTGTTCTTACTCGAATTCAAATCCAAATAAATGCTTGAATTAAAAACTTTAAAACATGTGTTTTTTTGTAATATGTGAACACTGAAAGTTCACTTTTTTTTTTGCTTTTGGTCATGACTATATGAAATGAAATAATATGAAGGGACAAAAAATAAAGAAAATATGGGGCCCAAAGAGAAAACAGGGGAAAAGGATAGGCTGATTTGTCAATACTCGTAACGGGTTTTGGTTGGTAAAGTGTAAACGCAGTTTTACGGAGTAGTAACACTACTGATTCACCGTGGGGATAGCGTTAGAGCTGTAATAAACAAACAAGGGATGAACAAGTGTCGGACCTCGAGCAGCCTGTTCTCAGCTTTACTTGTCTTCTCATTTCAACACTTACTCTGGTCCAAATAAAGAACTAATCTACTTAATAAGTATGTAATAAGAAAACACAAGTGCAATAGTAAATTTGTTTTCCTGATTCTCTAGATAAGGAAACTGCTGCACACAAGAGTTTTAAGTTAAATAATAAAAGAAAAGTTTAAAGAAATAAAAAGTAGAATACGTATGAAAGAAGTAAAATCTGGACGAATCCAAAGCGCTTCTTTTATAAGTTTGTGTGTTATACAATGAAAACATTTAAAAAAGAAAAAAAGCATAAGACGAAGGAGAAGAAACGTGTGCTGAGTCTGTGACGCGAAACACTAATAGCTGCCGCAAGCATCCATTTAATTTAACTTATATGGGTCCCACTCATCATCCTTATTGTCATCATCAACATCATCCTTGATCAATTCATTCATAACATCATCATAGTGATTATGATGACAATGATGATGATCTGTTATATTTCAATAGTATCAGCTTTGGGGTGAGATTGAACCGGCTTTCCGAATCACACATTAGGAAGCCTAATTACACACTTATCAACCTTAACGTTTCCCGACGCTGAGAATGCATCGCAAGACAACCGCTATACTGCAACCAAACTTAAACCCGTTCCATATGCGATAAAGTATGGATGAAATATATCGATGAAGAAGCATCTTGATTGTGCAAATCACTGGTGAGGAGTGTCAAAATTACGAGATGTGCATTACTTTCTCTTAATCTACTGAACAAGTAGTCTTGAAAGCAAATGTTGCCATCCTCACATTCAGCGTTTCTTATTGTCTTCATCTTTTGTTTTTATTTGATTTTAAAAATACAGATGATCTGTTTACTTTAGTCTTCGTAATCTTTTTTCCTTTTAGAAATCTATTCAAACCTAATAATAAAAGCGAAAGATTAAAGCTAAAACCAAATGGACAAAATGATCTAAAATAATAGTGGGTGGGACACAATTCCAATTCCATTACTCCATTATTTTTGCCCAGTTTGAAAAAAGAAAATAAAACAATTTTTTAATATTTTTTAAAAAATAGAACAGAGTATATTGAATCAAAAGTGTCAATATCTCTAAACACACCCAGAATTTAATTGTAGAAGGGTTTGGTATCCACCAAACTTGTTCGTCGCAATTGCGTCCATTCTTTATAAGAGAAGAATGACAAAAACCATGAGTCTAAGAACTTTGTATAAATGAAAACTCATTCCATTATGGCTTAATGTTTATTATTTTCTGAAACATATAGACAACTATGAACACTAGGATCTCATTAAGAAAGTAAGAACCCAGAGAAAAAAAAAACAAGTACTGCAATATAAAATATTCGTTTGATTTTATATTATGATTCTATAAATTACTTAGGAACTATCACAAATTAAAGAAAAAAACCCTAATATAACTTAGGATTCGATCCGTTGGAGTAAAAAAAAAAAGAAGGATTCTAAGAACCCTCAATAATTAAGGAAAAAAAACCCCATTTCCATGTATAATCACAGACCGGAAGGATACACAAACTATGGAAAGTTTTGATGTTTGTTTTGCTTTTTTTTTTTTTTTTTTCTGGTTTGCTCACATAATATTGCAGCTTGATGTGTTCTCATCACTGAAGTAATGAGAATACTGATCACCACCATGGGGCGGAGGATACGGGTATGGATACGGGTACGGGTAAGGATGTTGTTGGTGCGGTTGAGGTGGCAAATAGTTGACAGCAGGAGGTGGTCGAGCGTACATCATCGGCTGGAACCGCTCGTTGCCCATGGCTCGTTGCTGGTTCATAACCGCTGCTAAGTATTGTTGTTGTTGTTGCTGTTGCTGCTGTTGTAAGTATGGGTTTCCCGGCATTGAGTCTTGGCCACCCCCTGCGCCGCCATGGCCTTGGAAATATCCTGGCGGGGCTCCTGCAGATGGGCCACCGCCGCCGCCGCCGCCACCTCCTGGACCCATCGCGGGTAATCCTTGAACCGCCTGCATATTATTACCCATTGGACCTGGACCAGGACCACCACCACCACCCATCGATGGTAGATTACCCATTGGACCACCCATTGGTCCACCCATCGGCATACTCATGGTCGGAGGTCCTCCGCCTCCTCCGCCATTGCCGCCTCCCATTGGACGGAAACCTGGCGGGAGTCCACTCATGGGCCCTCCTCCGCCGCCGCCACCACCAGCACCACCACCCTTTTTCCCTCCGTTGGGACCACCGATCATCTGGCCTCCGCCACCTCCTTTATTATTACCGTTAGGACCGCCACCACCTCCGCCATTTTTTCCATCTAACGGATGTCCACCACCAGGACCGCTTTTACCGCCGTTCTTGCCTCCGCCTTGGTTTGGATTCCCCACATTACCGCCACCACCTCCACCGGGACCTCCCTTCTTGCCACCGTTACCTCCGCCACCTCCAGGCATTTGAACAGGGAAAGGGGCACCACCGGGGCCTCCTTTACCCACAATTTTGCCACCGGCGGGTCCAGGACCACCGCCGTTTTTGTGAGCGTTTAACATCTGTTGGGCGTTAGGCATCATCATGTTAGGCATCATGTTGTTAGGCATCATCATGTTACCACCCCCACCACCACCCATCATAGGCTTCATCTTGTTAGGCGGAGGAGGGCGGTCGTCAAACTCATCATCGTCCAACTCATCATCAAACTCGTCGTCTTCATCAAACTCATCATCATCAAACTCGTCATCACTGAAATCGTCATCATCATCTTCAGGAACGTCGAACTTCACAGCCTTCTGATTAGGATTCGGAGGATTCTTGTTGACAGGGACAGAGCCAGGGCCTGGACCCTTTAACTGAGGAAGCTTCAGATCTTGAAACCCTTTCATTTGTTGTAGCTGTTGAAGCTGCTGAAGTTGCTGAGGATTCAGCTGCTGCATCTGTTGTGGAGTTAGCTGTGGAAGAACCATCTTCGGTGGCCCACCACCACCTCCTCCACCTCCACCGCCTCCCCCTCCACCGCCTCCGCCTCCGCCACCGCCACCGCCACCACCACCACCTCCGCCACCTCCTTTCTGGCCTTTGTTATTGTTTCCACCGCCGTTGCCGCCACCGCCTTTGCCACCGTGGTCAATCTGCATGCCTTTGAACTGATTGGCCAAGTTGGGTTGGTTCTGATTGGTAATATTCCCCTTTGGTGCTCCCCAGATTTCGGCATGTTTACCAGATTTTAAGAGCTTCTTGATAAGAACCGAAGGGTCTACGTTTCCAGATACCGTCACTTTTCCTTGCTCTGCGTCTATCTTGGTCGTGAAAACACCTGTTTCAGGACCCAAAACAACTTAGCCTACGTCAAATCAAAATATCAAGAATCTTTGTTTAGAGGTTAGTCAAATCCGAATTAAAACAAAGTCCATAAAGTCAAAATGTAGAAGGTGAGATTTCGGAAGAGTTTTCTTGCTTCTCTACCTTCAATCTTCTGCAAGATTTTCTTCACTTTCTGCTTACAGCCATCACAGTGAATGTTCACTTTAAGAACACACGTCTACACAAGAAAACAACACAACAGCAACGAAAAACAGAGTAAGCTCTCATGTTAATATCAGAATATTCATATGGAAAACGGAAAGAAAAAAATGTGGTGAGCGAACCTGTATCTTCATAAACTCTTCTTTACTCATTTTTCCTTGAAGTTGAAATCTACCTCGCTAGATCTGAGAGAACTCCTCTGGTTCTTGAAAGTTTGATCTGCATAATCAAAAACGTAGAAAATGTTGCTTGAGTCATTTATTCAAAAGACAGAAGCAAAAGATAACTGTGAACACACACATATTTTACATTATCTGAGAAAACAGTGACAATAGCTTTGAGAGAAAGAACTCTCGTTTCTTATTGGGTATTTTCCATGGAAGACAAAAATGCAGAGAGAAGAGTTAGAAACAGAGAAAGCAAAGCAGAGACTTACTTGAATGAAGCAAATAAGGAGAAGGAAGAAAAAGTTTCAGACTTTACAGTAAGTTTGGTGAACATTAACTTCTCTACTTCATCTATTTCAGAATGAGAGGGAGAGGGAGAGAGAGAGAGAGATGATGCAAAGTTGCTACTTCGTTATCTTTTTTAAGATGTGCTTTAATTTATTGGGGGAAATGGAGTGAGTGCAAGTACTCTTATTTTGGGCTAATATGTATAAATATTATTTTTAATATTTTTTATTCCCATAAATATTATTTAATGATAAGATGTGAAAAGTAATTGTCAAACTAGATTAGGAGTATGTGTCAAAAAAAGAAACTAGATTAGGAGTATTAATGGTATCACCGTTTTTAATGTATAAATTCCATATTCATATATATAATTTTCCCTTTCTTAACATACAAATACAAATATGTTATATTTTATTTTTGAAATAGTATAGATTCCGAAACTGAAAACATAATTTTTCATTTTATTTTGTTGTCCAGAGTTAGACTTGAATTCAGTTTCCACTTTCAAATTGAAAACTGATCATTGAAATATAAACGTTGATAATGGGGACTAAGAAGTAAGCACACTGTGTGAATATTCATGAAATCCCCTATGGTATTAGTACTGCATTTTTTAATGAGAATGTGCTTTTATTTTTAATTTACTCCTTATCACATTTATAAGGTCGGCTTATGTGGCTCGGCTTGGCCTCAACTAAACAATTGTTTTATGGGAATCAGTCCAATTATATTTGGTAATTACGACAATGAACCGGTTAATTTAACGTTACTTTGTGAGAAAAACGTGAAGTTGTTCTCTCTTTATTCCTTCCGTATAAACCGGTCCTAGGAATTTTGTGACATTAAATTTAGGAAGGGATTCATTCTCACTTGCCTCAATAAATTCGAAATTTTGTTACAGAAAATGTTTTGAAGATTGTCTTTTTAAAAAATTATATTTGATAATCCAGTTTCTATATAACTTTATAATTTATTTGATATTTTATGCAGTTACATACTTACATATGTAAAAATTATTTTAAGTTTAATTTTCTTGCTTTTAAGCCAAAACATTATATTTTGAATTGGAAAAAGTAGTGTAAATTCGAACAAAGTTAATTTTGATTTAATGAAAATTAATACTTGTTTCAATTTTCACTAAACAAAAAAAAAATTTGTTTGGTGTAAAAAACAACTTCAAACATTGTATTTTTGTTGTTTCGAATATCCTTACTTATATTCGAAGTTTCTATCAATGAGAAGTCATGAGACATAAAATTAAGTTATATTAATAACACAATGGTTATTCATAATATTTATAAACAAATGAGATAATATTTATAAATAGTATCAAGAATATATTTATTTATGTAGAGACTTTTTTTGCTCTTTAATATGGTAACTCTTTATATTAATTTTGTACTTGTAATTAAGTAGTACACTAGAACCGATAATTTGCTAACCATTAATTTCTTTTAAACAATAAAATACTAAAAAGTTATTTTTAGTAGATTAATCATATTTTAAAAATTATATTTTAAAATTTTAATTGTATCATACAACACTACTTTAAATTTTTATGCGTTTTAAACTAAATGAATACCTAGCTATGTAATTATGTAAGGCACCTAATTATGCGAGATCGGTCTCTTACGTCTTTATATAGTGAGATTATTGGGTACTGTTTTCATTTAATATGTGGAGCCATCATAATTAATTGATTGCTAATTTGCTACACTGATTTAAAGTGAATTTCATAATATTATTACTATCTACAGTTTTGCGTTTCTATGGATCTCATATATTTGAACCGGTGAACGGTAACAAAACAAAAGTATAAAGAGATTTAAACAATTTGCTAATACTATGAAACTATAATATTTCAGCTGGTAAGTAGTTCTGATTCGGTTGATATTCAATAGAGTTTGATTTGATAATAAATTACTCATTTTTGATAATCCATAAAGTGTAAAGAATAAATTTATATATAAGATGATGTTAAATATCACATGATCTTTAGACTCTTTCCAGACAGACTCGAAACATGGAGTGTTATATGGAAAAGAGAAGAAGCAAATGAAATTAATAAAATAAGTTGAAACAAACATAATTTTTCGCTTTCTGGTTTTGATTTTTATGATTGTATAGCCAATCATGATTAATTTAATTTTACGATTCAAATAACTATTGACCATATCGGTTCACATATAATCGTAATAATTTGTCACAATTATATCATTCCACGCATGGCTCGTTGTTTTAATCATTATCAACTATACTCGATTTATGTATTTATTTCATTTACTATAAAAATCACCAGGGTTTAATTAATGATAAGAACTAACTAGTTCATTTACTCTATCCAATTCACATCCATAATTGGAGGGGATGCCAATGCTAACCCAGTTGTCTTCTCTTCTCTTCGTCTAAAATTATATAATAACGTTTCGTGAACGAACCATTTATAAGAATTGACGTAGAAAACTAGAACGTATGATAGTTTTAGTTTCCCTTGCGAAAACTTATTTCTGTTCTCTATAATTTGTATTGATAGTGTAAATTACACTATCATGGGACGGATAACGTTTTGACATGAACTTATCCACGTGATACTGTTTATTTTTTTAAAAAAATTTAATAAAGTTTGGTGGAACTAACGAAATAAACATTAGAAACTAACTCTATAAAAAAACTTTAGTTTATGATTTAATTACAATATGCTAGCACAGCGTTGTAAATTCCTTCTTCTTTTTTTGACAAACAGCGTTGTAAATTCTTTCAACACAAATTATTGAACCCAACTGTCCATGCTTTACCTTTTTGTCGTAATTTTCTTGAATAATTGAGTGATACTATATATATTTAGTAAAAGTTAAAATTGAAATAGCGGGACCCAGACCCACCAGATGAAAAAATGACAAGATTGGTTAATAGAAAGAGACGTGCTAGATATTCGGGCATAAGAACATGGTTTTGAAATTATAATTTGTTTATCTTAATGGAAAATAAAGAGATTAACCTTAAAAGAAACTGATATCAAACAAAAATTAATAATAACTGAAATAGTAAGAATAATGGAATAACGAAAGAAAGAAGGGGGAAAAGGGTGGGTTGGGTAAATGATGAAAGCCTCGTCCTTTCGAGTGAGCATAATCACGTTTTCGGCCGCATCTGTTTCTCTTGATTTTTAATATTCAGTTGTTAAACATTTATTCTCTATGTTAAGACACTTTTCTTCTACGCATTTATCATTATTGCCCTTGTCTCAAAAGCCTAAATATTGTTAACATAGCATGAAACACTCTCCTCCCCCCATATTTTAGTTTTCCTTTTGTCTTTTAATTAAAATAATACTTCCAATATGGAGTATTTTCTTCCTTTAAAAAAATTAACTGTTAGACGAAAAAGAAAATCAAAATTCACTTGTACCTGTCGAATAGTAAAAGGAACAATATAAAAAAGGTTACGCACATACATGCATACAATAAATAGTAACATCAGGAGGTTTCGGTAATATTTTGCAACTTCAGATCGACAATTAAAAAAAAAAAATATATTGTGTTGGTTATTTTTGTATATCAAATATGTATGCTGATGTGTTGGGTAAGTCGTTTAATCTAAACGCGTTGGTAATTTATAGCTTATGATTGAAAACATAACAAGATATGTTTTGCAACATTTTTGAATGGACTAAACATTAAAAAGTTCTTTTACAGTACTTCATTTCTTTTCTCATTGATATGTTTCCGCAAAAGTTGATGTCATAAGACGAAGAAAGAATAACATCATCACGTACATACCAAAATCCCAAATCGAGCCCTTAATCAAGACGGATATGATTACAAATGCCAATTTATCACCAGAATGGCCAAAATTTAAGATATCAGTTAGTTGTTAGCCAATTAATATGATGGTATCATTAGCCGATATCAAATGCATTGAACATGAAATCTGAGATCATAAACCCTAATTTTGTTAGGTGGTACCGTATCAACGTTGTCACACGCTTTACATATATTTTACCGACGATTTTCTTACACGTACGTATGTTTTTATGGAATGCTTATACTATAGAAAAGTTCCGAAATCAACAAACAACGGACGGGTTACAAGCATTTTATAGGTCCTTTTTTCCCCTCATAATATATATGGGTGTTAGTGGAAAAAAAGCAATAAAAGTCGGTTCTCGTAAAAAAATTACTGGATATTTTTATCGCCAAAACAGTGATACTAGATATTTTCATCGCCATGCATATCAATGAAACTTAATTTGTAGTCTTGTACCATATAATTGGATAAGACAAAAGTAATGTTTACTCATATATCTATTGTATGATATATCCAAGTCCTTTATAACGAAAGGACATGGTACAATTTTGACATTTATGATAAAGTTTTACGATGGCTGGGCAATTATGCCATTCAAATGTGCTGTATTATAGAATTATTTGATGTTTTACTTGGGTACATAACAACATATATGCTTACAAATCGCGTTGAAGGATCAAAAGATTTTATCTTGCCAGTCAAAGTTATAAATAGAATTCACATGGTATTTGTAAATAGTGATTTAAATCTATAACCTACGTTGATCATAAAATTAGTTATATAGAAAAAAAGTTAGCGAGAGACGGATAGGGAGAGAAAACAAATTTGCAAGTTATATAACTTTCTCATTTCGCAATTTCTCATTTATAAAAGTAATCTAAGAGTGGTAACATATATAGAGTCAAAATACAAAAAAGGATATAATAAGAATTCAATTTTTATAACGTGGAGTTCTAAATTTTTTTGTACACTTCGTCTATTGAAACTTATAAAAGGATTTTCATCTAAAGAAAATCTCAAACTTGAATCAGATAACATAAAAACAACTTCATTCTAATCAGCCAAGCCACCAACATTTGAGTAAATTTGGGTTTATCGCGGTTAAAATGGTAGTTGTTTTATTTCCTAAAATGTTAGAACTAAGTCACATGAGGCTCCAATGTTCACATGGGGTCATCTTCTTCTTATTGACAAAATGACATTAATTGGAATTTTTGTCCCTATTCTCTCCCCTTGTTACCATTTAGATTCGTTTTCTTCTTCCCATTCTGAAACAAAGCTTATCGCAATACCTTTCGAACTCGGATTATTATATTTTAGCGTGAAAATGTTATATTTATAGGCTATTTAATCCATATTTAGTTGAATGTTGACAGTGTGAGCGATGATAAAATTTTATTTCTGGTGATGGTTATATATGTGTGAAACTTGAACTGACGCCAATGATAAAATCTTTGACGGTGGTACCTAGATTCGTATCCATGCAGCAGATTTATCTGTACTTAATATCTCTACACCCAAATACAAGGAATCCGACATAACTGATATACTTATATTCTAATCCTAAAAACAAACTCGCTTGGACATATATTTCATTGGCATTGCTAAATATTCCTTCCTTTGAGCAAACCTCATTCATTTTCCTAATGGCTAGTTAGTGCAACAAAATTTCAGACTTTAGTTAGAACTTCTTTTAGAACCACTGATGGACCTTAGAAGTCAAATCTGAGAAATGCTTTATAAGAAAGTTGGTCTATATCAGAATATACGAAACTGAAAAAAAAAAATGTTGATACAGGATATGGAGTCAGGTGATAAATGAGGATTGGTAAGAATTTTGAATGAACATCATGGTATGACTAGTAAACATTGTCCTAGGAAAAAAGGGAAAAATAACACTTACATTCAATAGATATTCCAAAACAAGACAAAGACAAATCATACATAGACCTAGGGTTTCATTGTTCAAAATTTCGAATTATATATATATATATATATGTTTGCGTGTGTGCAATATTTTATTTATAATTTTACATTGCTTGTATCAATTATTAACGCAAACATAGCACATGCATGCGTTCGTTTGTATTTGCAATTTTCAGTTTTTTAAATTTTATAAAGAAACTATAGTATTGTGTTTCTAACAGAAACTCAGGAACAACTTTCAAAAAAAGTTTATCGAAGGAGTATGATATCTAGTTATATATAGGATGATATCAAAAAAGTTTATCAAGGGAATATGATATCTAGATATAGGATGATACACTGCTAGCACCTGGAATCAAGATTGTATTTGCTTGTGAAGAGGGTCACTTCACTACAATCAAATGAAGCCTTTTCTTATAATATCTTCGTAAATTCAAAAGTTTGAACATTCTCTCAAAAGAATGAATACAGATTCACTTTATTTTTTAAACTTTTTTCTTTCAGGCTTAACTTCAATAGGAAACATTCTCCATCTCCAACCAGCTTTTCTTTTTCTTTATAAGCCTTTTTTATAGTAGACAAAAAGCAAAAAGGAGAGAAAAAGATTGCTTCGTTGAATGTTTTTCAACAACTTCAGTTCCATCTCTTTATTTTCTTTTGAATCTCTGTAATTATCAAGGTTCCCATTTATGACTTCCACACAAACATTTTACTTTCTCGAAAAGAAAAAAGAGTTGCAAGGAAAACCAAACTGAGGAACACAGAGCCTATCTCAACTCTTGCAGATATTTCTTGTCTGTGTCTGAACAAAGTACTGGTTAAGGTTACTACGAAGTTCAGTTTCTAGGTTATAACTCCACCGGTTACCGATAAACAACATATGGTTTTAACTTACATTCGAGCGATAAGCAAGCGAAAAAAGTTTTCAATAACAGACTAACACTAGCGATTAATGAGTGTTCCAAGCGAAAGAAACAAAGAGAGAGTTTCTCTAGAACCATTAGAGTTACTTATATACATTACTGATGTTACTTTCTTTCAAATTTCTGAAACTACGACCAACAAATCTGTGCAGAGGATGAAATGAGAAAACGCAACCAGGTTTGTAAAAGAAAAAAGACCAAAAGAATTTGTTTTGAGGGTTTCGAGGAAAAAAAAAAAGAGAATCAAACTTAAGAGTGAAGGGAAGAAACCTCTGTTTCAGTGTTGCTCATCAGTACTTTCCACTTTAATCTCTAAAAGCTCATCTATAGGTTGTCGACAAATAGGACATTTGTTTGACTGAAACCTCAGTTCTTTTGCGCAGTCGCTGCACAAACACTGCAAGAGACAGCACAACATGATTTACTTAAGAACAACTCCACCAAAAAAGTTATATTCTTGTGAAAGAATTAGTATAGATGTAACAGCCTTGACCAAAGAAAGAAAAGATTCAACAGCAATATGAAGTAAGTCTAAAATGACAGAATTTGCCCGTTGATATCTGAGAGAGTGCAAACGATTTATAATTAGACAAACTAAATGAAAACACATGTTTAAAAGAATGCAAAGAGAATTGGGAGAAGCTTTTACCAAATGTCTACAAGGCATCACGGCGGTGTCCTTAGGTTCAGTCAAGCAAATGACACATTCTTTGCCACCGGTATCCTCTAAGCCTGAGGCAGCATCACCTTGTGCGGTCGAGTTATCAATTCCATATAACTCACGTAGTTCATATCGAGCTCCTTCAATCCATAGGATCTGCTTCATGACTTTCACTTTGAAAGATCCATCGTTAGTCTTCTCCAAACAAGCTTGTGTGACTTGCTTATGAACTAATGGTTCCTCCGAAAGCGAGCTTGGTGAGATCACTGTCTCGGCTGATATTACAAGTGGGTACACTTCTTCTGGTGACGGGTTAGATAGATCATCGAGTGAAAAGAAGCCCAGGTCTGTTCCTGTCCCTGAGGTTTGTAGAAACTTCTGTGCGGTACCTTTATGGAAAGGGACTTTGGTTGGTGGGAAAGCATCTGGAAAATGCGGGATGATTGTGCAGTTTGCTTCCTCTTTTGCAAAGAACATGATAGTAAAACTGCAAACGAGACAAAGAACATAATTAAAATCTTTGATAATCTAGAAATGTATTACAAAACTACATACAAGTTATATGTAAAGTAATGTTTGTAATCACATACAAATTTCAACCTTTATTCATTCAATCCAAAATTATATTTCTTTGAGTCACATCATGTAAAGTAAGTTTGAAACTGTTTGATCCAGAATTGAGATTTGGAATATAGTTTAGAAGTTCCCTCTAACTAATTAGGCAATCTAGTCCCAATTCTTCTGCATCCAATAGTAGGCAAAATTCACTGAATAATTGAATATACCTGCCATCGAATAAGGCATCGAAGACGAAGGAAACTAGATGAAAGCCAGGGTTAAGATCGTCTGCTTCGAGCCTCACCGTATCTTTATGCACATTGACATCATTCCTCACCTTCTTCGCGCTCTGATGCTCCACGTACGGCCGAGGCTGTTGGTCAACCACAGGCGGACCGAAGAAAACCGGTCTCATCATCGTATTCCACCCATTCTGATGATAACCGGAGATATACGGAGGAGGCTGTTGCGGGCAATACTGGTTCTGATTATAGTTATAACCGTACGGTCCGTAATTAATCTGCGGCGGAGGCTGAGGCTGAGGCTGAGGCTGAGACGGTGGAGGAAGAGAGAGCTGCGGAGCTGAACCGAGGTGGTTGTGAGTGTAACTGTACTCGTTGTGCGGCGGTTGTTGAGGCGGCGGTTGCTGTGGCGGATCCGAGTAATAGTACACAGAAGGAGGAAGAGGAGGAGGGTGATTGTGGTGGTGGCGGCGGTGGGGGTTGTCTCGTCTACGGTTGCTGAAGGAGATCCCCATAGCTGAAGAATGAAGAACGAGACAAGACAGAAAGACGGAAGGAAGATTAGAGAGATTTGGACAGGGAAAAGTCAATTATCAAAGTAAGCACTTTTGTCCTGTCCCAAAGATATTTTCTTTTTGACGATTTCGACACTTCCTTTCTTCTTTTTACCGCGGGAAATATACTTTTATTTACACGATTTTCTGATATCTACAGCCAGATTTACTGCCATTTTTCCGTATCAAAATAAATAAATGTCAACGCGTGCTCTTAAGTATTTTTCTTGATCAATTTGGGCACTAATTCTTTCGTTTAATATTAGATGTTTCCGGAGGAACTTGACCGTTTATTTGTTCTATATATGGTTCTATTAGTGAAAGAGACATGCCAGTTTCTTCCTGATTCCATCACACGCTTTCGAAAATACATGTTGTTTCTCCGATTAAATAGAAAATCAATATACATATGAGAATTCAACTATTATACCTTCGTTATTCCATAAATTTTTTTAATATGTTTGGAACGTTTCCATATATTGTGGATGTCAACAATTGAATATGTTTGGAACGTTTCCATATATTGTACATGTCAACAATGTGAACTGAAGGATAATTACATCTCAAAGCAAAAAAAAAAAAAAAACATTTTTGAATAATTTATTAATCTATGTTATTATACAAAACCAAGAAATCGATAACTAGAGCGACCATATATATTTTATCTGTGCATTAACGGCTGACTCTTTTTGCCCAAAGAACCTATGCTTTGTAGTTTGTAAGTTAAAAAAAGATAAGATTATTGTACAAAGTAATTAACCAGCAGCTTCTTTAATGACTATGGTTTTCTTGGTCCTGAGGTGATTGAGACTCTATCTTTATTAATAGAGGCTCATTTAAATCAGCCGGACCATCAGCTGTTACGTTCAGCTCCGGCGAGGCTGCAACCGCTCCGTTCATGTCTCCTCCGTGCTCTGCTAAAGCTTTACTTAGAGCGTTCTGCGCCACCTTGGTAACACAGACCATTAATATCACTGCAAAGAGAAGAACATAAAAGAAAGAAACGAGAAACATTAGTGATTCTGTCTGTGCATTTGCAGGTTCATAATAATTCTATTATGAAACCAACCCGATATGATAAGGCTCGAAATCAAGAACGCCTGCAAATTGCAGAACACACAGTCAGGAACGAGACCGAAACAAGAAGGCTGAGAAAGTAGTTATATTTGCGGATCTTACCCAGCGTCCGATAGAGAATTCGCTCCACTTGTGAGTCACATCAGAAAGGTCTTTTAGAGTTGTTCCAACGTACACTAACGCAAGCGTTATTGGCTGCGAATTAACAATGTATATCAAGCTGTATTCTTTTGATCTTACAGTAAAACATTTTACAGTGGTTATGGAGAGGTGGATTAGATTAAGATTACCATCATCCCTAACCATGAAGAAAGCAAATATGGGACCAGCGTAATTGGCGTTACAGATAAGAGGTAGTTCAACATGCTGAAGGGGAGAAGTGGAGCAAGCCGGAGGAGCAAGCATATCTATATTCAGTTTTGCATATTCATAAGTTCCAAAAACAGAGTGTCAGCAGGGAAAAAAAGATTAAGACGTGTGTTGATTCTCAGCGCAAACCTTGAAACCGGACTTCTCAATCGCGAGTGCCACTGATTGAAACTGAGGATAGTCCTTCAATTTTGCAACTACAAAAGGTTTTCCAATCTGCATAAGAGCATTTATCATATAAATACCAAAAAGTAGCATATGTCAGCAAATGTTTTAACTGCATAAGAAGTTTGAGACGCTTACAGTACGGCCTAGAAGAAATGCCGCTCCTGAGCCAAGCGTAGCCCCTACCGAATCCGCCACAAAACCAATCGGCAGCCCGAAAAGGTAGCCACCACCGATCTGAATATCACAGCTTCAACCAAATAAGATTTCTCAAATTCGTAGATAAACCGGCCACTCTAGCAACGAAAGTTGAGAGTGGATAATAGTAGCCGTAATATGTATCACACACAAAAGAAACAGGATCTGATGTATGTACCGTTAGAACAGACGCAGGAACAGCTAAAACTGTTAGAGGAATGTATGCTACGGCCCTACACATATTCCAAAAGAAAGACAAGTTCAGTACCTGCGATAAATGGCCTCCTAACTCTTATGTTCGTAAATTTCTAGAAGTTCTCTGTGCAAAGACTTCACAAGTCCATTTAGTAATGAAACAGAGATAAAGCTACCGGTGTTAGTATTGCTCGCAGCTACCATTCACTCCAGAATTCAATTATAGCTTCAGAGCTCAAAAAAACAAGAAGAAGAAGAAGAGACACTTACAGGGCAAGAGGTCCCCAAGGGCCAAGGTCTTGTTCAACCCATAACAAAAAATCCCTCAAAAGCTGAAAATACAAAGAAACAGTAAGTTACCACCGATCATAAACTAGCTAAAGCTACAAACTCACTACTTGGAATGAAACGGAAGATAGCATCCAGAGAACAATCAAGTAGTTTGACACGCAGCATTTGCTTCTCTAGAATTTTTAAAATCAATTTAGCAACATCCTTCTCATAAATCATAAGCAAAGGGTAGCCAAATTCTCCTATCAAATGACCAGAGAAAAGCGATGGATAGAAGCTCAATTCTTCATTGCTATGAAACGTCCAAATCACGAAACGCAAATCAACCCACATTCACCAGTAAATTCAAAGAAAAAGCATAAAACTTTCCAGAACTCATCCGACACCAAACAAAGACCCATCACATAAAGCCACAATTGAGACCCCAATTTCGAAATTCACGAGGTTAAGATCGAAACGGACCTGCTCAACGGGGAGAAAATAGCAAGCTAAGACAATTGCAGCTACGAGGATCAAAAGAATGGAAATCCGGAGAGCAGATCCCCACGTAAACGCCATTCACGACGCTTAATTCGCTTCCGCTAACTCTTCTCCCGGATCTATCGATTGTTTTCTCTCTCCCAACCCAAAAATATAAAAAAAGGCGAATTCTCCCCCCCCCCCCCNAGACAAAACAGCAAACGAAACTCTTAAGGGTGAAGGAAGATTTGTCTGTGGCGCCTTGCCGTGGAGATTATGTAAATAAGAAGAAAAGAAAATGACAGGAATTTAATTAGCAAATGGAGGTTTCGTGAAGGAGGAGTTTCGATTGTTTGATTTGGTTTTGCAGAGACTCCATCTTTAGCGTCCCATAGAGCTTATATCTTTCTTCAACTGTGTGACTGGTTACAATCAACCGCGTCCCGACCCCTAGCCGTCCTTCCTTTATTTTTTTTCTGATAATATCTAAAAAAGAATTTATCATATCATTATCATAACTCTATATATTTGTTTTTTAGGTTGAGATTTTACTCTTATTTTTTCTTCTATTTTTCAATTTACAGAAAAAAAAGAGAAAGAGGAATCTGATATGTACTATATAAATAAATAAACTAATATCCGCAGTTTGGCAAGGTAGTATATAATATGACATTTTTCTACATAAATAATGACATTAAGAAATAAGAGATGTTTGCAAGAAAAAGTATAATAATGACCATTAAATTAGCACAAAGTATTAATGGCCCTGTGTATTGCATGATCGAAATATGTAATTATTCAAAGTTCTGGTTAATTTAAGTATTTAAGAAAGTATATTACAAATAATCTGATCATTTTATTAGAAATATATTCAATGTATTATAAATATAAAAATTAAGAAAAATCATAACTGAGAATTAGCCCCAAAAAAAAACATCAATTTCAATACATAAAAGAATCGTTACGGTCTATGATCGTCTAGCCGCTCAACCAGACTAAACATACTAGACTACTAGTCAACGATTTTTAGTGTTATTATTCAGCTGCGCTAATATATAATTTACGGCTAGGCCTAGACGTATTCTGTATTCAAAAGTTTACACAACACAAACAAAAGAATCGCGTGACTCCTAAACTTCTACTTCTAACTAAACTAAGCGTCTTTCTACTCTTTTATCTCACACACAATGCATTTAACAAGACATGAACAAGCATCAGATCAACAAAGTATTGATGCCCAATTACGCCGTCTCTCCACCGCATCTTCGCCGGAGCTCTTCCGTAATGAACTCCATCGTTACACCGGTTATCATAATGCCAAGGATACGTCATATCGAAGTTATCAATCACACCCGAGACCAACCCTAATTCCTTCATCTTCTCCAAAAACACTCCATTGTACATTTCCATCTTGCTTGGGTTGAACGCTAGCGTCCTCGCGTAACCTCCCGTCGCGATCGTGTTCCTGAAAAACACTTCCGGCGGTTTGAATCCGCGGCTTTTCACCGAATCAAAAACGTCTCTCCAGAACGCAGCCGCGGCTTTCGCTCCTTTCGTAAATGCTCTGAGGTTAGACCAGTGAACGCCATCGTGGAGACCCGAGTTAACGATCATTGCGTCCGGAACGCCGGTTTCTTCGGCGAAGTAGCTTCTAAGCAATTCTCTGAAGCCGTGATCTTTAAGCGAGTCAAGACCTTGATAGTTTTGAGTCTCGTTCCAATGTCCGTTGAAGATACTCGTGATCCTAACGGTTTCTGATGAGTTCTTTCGATTCGAAAACTTCAAATCGAACCTCCTCGAGACAGCGCCGATCTCCGGATGACCCAAGACGAAGTTCAGCAAGTTCCTGATCGAGTCAACGTGGTTCGAGTCTCCCCAGAAGAAAATCCACTTGTTCTTCAAGCAACCCCAAGCCGAGTCTCCGGAGAAGAGCTTGAACGAGCAATGGCTCGAGTAAACCCAACCGTTGCTCTCTAACTCTGCCAATGCTCCTTCACACCACGGTTTCCGGCAAGGGAAATCAGCGGCAAGGCAACGGTAACGCCCGTCGTCGCTGATCTCGCACTCGTCGTTCTTACCGAGCCTGGTCCACCGGCCTGACCAAACGTCTCTGGCGAAATCGGACCGGACGCATCTCCGGAGCTCAGGCAAAACGACGTCGGGTTTCTTGACGAAGCGTAGTTTGATGTTGCGCAGCTCTCTGTTGAAGGCGAACCGCGCGGGACTGAGTTTAAGTCCTTGGAAGTGACGGAAGAGCAAAACGACTGTGAGGTTATAATCTCCGGCGAACTCCGGATGAATCTGAAGAGAGACAGAGTAAGTGCCGTTGCCTAAATCTTTCACCGGTGGCCTCGATTTCCAGTTTTCGCCGGAAAGATCAGTCTCGAAGTAATCTCCACCGACGCAGACTGGTTTTCTCGATTCGTCGTGGGCTTGAAACCTGAACTCGTGGATCTCACCAGCCGTTAACTCTACCGAATCTTTCCCGTCCAAGTTCGGAACAGAGATCTCGACGGTCTTTGCTTCTCTGCATTTCTCTCCTCCCGGAGCAAACCAGTTTCTCAGGAGATTGGTCGTGAAGTTCTGCTCCATCTCAGCGGAGATCCATTGAAACTTCACTCGTGTCGTTTCTAGATCCATTGGTTTGGTCGTGTTCCAAGTTTTTAGATCCAGAGTATGGAGTTTTGGTTTCACTGAAGGTGAAATGACACGCATGGAGTAAGAAGCGTTGAATCTCCATGACTCGATGAAGGTTTTGATCGTGCAACCGTCGATGCTCCAGACGATGACCATTAGGAAGAAAACGAAGGATGTTAGAGCGCTGAATCTCCATTGATGCAGATGACTCAAACGGTGGCTCGGCGCCGGAGACGGAATCACTCCTTTCTCCGGCATCTGAAGAGAAAAGGAGAAAAGGTCCAAAGTTACAACAATCTGGGAACACACACAAAAGAGAACGAAGAAGATGATGACAATAGGAAAGAAATCAATTTGACGACACAGAGAATTCCAAAGTAACGATTTTTTTTTTTTTTTTAGTTTCCTAGTAAAAGCATCAAAGTTTCGACTTTCTCGAGAAAACATTAGAGTATTAATACTTTAATACTATAGAATAAGATAATCAAAAACATTTATAGCTTACTCGATATGATCAGAAGCAAAAACACCCTCAAGTTCCACCACCAACTTGTAGTTTCGATTCCTAAATTTTACAGAACAATGACTTGCCAGATTTGAAGGGGGGGGGGGATATTAGGTAAGAAATATTAAAGATTGGTCGCCAGGAAAATTCTTAGAACACAACCAAGGTGCTCTTTGTCAAAAGAAGGCGGAAGAGTAAAAACTAAAAAGGATATGACAAATTTTGGTATAGACGAATATACCCCTGTGATTCAGGCGAAATTACCATGGCCCCGAACCGGTGACCGCGCCAGGTAATAGTACATGTTGGCCAATGAAGCGTGTCAGAACTCGCGTCGGCGTGACGTTGAGGGCATTACATTTACGCCCTTTGTCTGTGACACGGTGGTGACTTACTGATTTTAGAGACAACGTTGGCGTCACGTGCCTTGCTCGCTCATTGTCGCACCGCCTGCTCACTAATGCTGGAATAAATTTTACGGATATTTGATGCGAAGCAGATATGTTGAGATTTAATTATTGGATAAACGAAAATCAGCAAGTGTAATTACCACTAGGGAAAAACCAACATTTTCTAGAGGGGGTGGTCGTGTGCTGTAGTTCTATTATTTTTGTGTTGGCTTGCCAATGCCACCAAATGATCCCAACTTCTAACTGAAAGCTTCTCCAAATTTCTAACTGAAAGCCTCTCCCAACAACTATCCTATTACCCGAAAGCTTCTCCCAACAATGATATTTTTTTCTATCGCGTAACTGAATATGTTATTGTGTTACACATAGAAGGGAATCTACATATTCGTTTAAAATTTGGAGATATATAAAAAAAAACTTAAAAAACGAACTGCGAGTTCGATTATACGTAAAACTAACATTTGTCAACGCCCCTGTCACTCTCGATAGGAAAATTATGGTAAAGAACTTACGACTTGCAAGTTACGAGCCGTACTCAGTTTAATACAAACTTCGGAACGGACCCATGAAGAGTTCAAAAGCTAACAATTAAAAATCAGAAATTTAGTCAATAAATACGTTGATGAAAAGAAAGTAGCAAGTACAAATGAAGGTGGGCTATCACTCAATCATTCTATGTCCGTACTATTTTGTCAGTTGAAGTACAAATAAAAGAGAAATCTGTTGAATATCGATATTCATTATTTTAATAAAGTATATGATATTCTGCCAAGTTTATAGTAGCAAATGACAAAATGATACGAACAAAAAAAATTGGGATGAAATTTAGTGCTTGGTTTCACTGATTGGCCTCGATTGAGGTTAAAAACTTGAATGGCTGAAAGTCAAAAATTTCAGTAACAACCTCAAGAGCCACAACAATTACTTTCTATCTATGTAAATTGCTATACCAAAAGTAGGATTACAGTTTGAGAATTTTCATGATCATTTCCCTATTATTGGCTTATTGGTGATAGTTTGATAATAAGATCTCTTCATGTTTCTACCTTATCCCTTTTACCTTTTGTTGCTCATTAATTAAGATTATTTTTCACGTGCACTGAGCATCTCTGTTCACCTTCTTTAATTCACTTGTAAAACACAGGGATGTCTGTGTTCAACTTCAATCAGTGAGGTGAAAAGTTTGATATAAGTTGATTTGTGTAATGAAAATTCCAGCACATTTATGGACTTGTGCTATGTGCTACCTCTCGGATCAAAACGAGACATATTGAAGATTATATAAGAAGATTTTTTTTTTTGGAATAAAGACAAGATAAAGCAACAAAAGAAATTGAGGATATCTATAACAAGAACGACTTTCTTTGTGATCCAAGTATATATCATACAAGAAAGAGAAAACATCTTTTTTTCTTTACTCTGAAGGAGAAATGATTATGAATCAGCTAAGAAGTCACGTTAATTCATGAGATCGAGATTTGGATAATTTTCATCCCCACAAACGAAAAAGAAGATTTAGCTCCAAGGGTCATCCCAACCACTGGGTCCTTCTCTTTTGACAAAACCAATAATGGCTTGAACAGCTTCATGAACTCTATTGGAGAGAGAGTGGTTCCCATGCTCTATCTCCACTTTCTCTGCACCTCCCATTGCTTTACTTAATCTGTAATCCCAGAGATCATATCAATCCTTTTGATTTGTTTATTCATGTGCACTCAATTTTAGATTGTTTTGATCGGAAGTTTGCATCTATAGGAGACGCTACATATACTAATTTTAACTCAAGACTCCAACAAATGAAAACAATAGGGACAATCCTAAATATTCTTATTGTCACTGAAGTTTAAGGCCTCACCTATTAACCAGTGCTTTTTTGTCGACATAATCCGGCACATACTCATCACCCATGGAGAAAATCACCTGCGTACAACAAAGGACATCGAGAATATAAGAAGCTAATCGGATCCCAATGACTTCATCTAGAAACAAAAAAGTTTACCGGGACTGAAAATGATCGTGATGGTTAGTTTTGTTTTTACCTGACAAGGTGTGTTAGCCATATGACCAAGTCTAGTTTTCAACTGATCATCACTAAGGTCAGAGCTAAACATATCGTCGTCTCCCATGTAAGCGCAGAGCGAATGATATCTGCAGTATGCAAGCAAACGATTAATCTTTGTATCCAGACGTGTTCGAGACACAACATTCCCCATTATTTTCAAGGCTGCGATTATAGTACAATGAAATAGATATTAACCTATAAGCAGAGATTGGAGCAGAAGGATCAGCTTCTCTAGGCATTAGCTCCTCTGCTCGGCCTTCTTTTATCATGTTCGCAGCCAAGTCTATCATAGCTGGTGTTTCAGGAAGTGTTGCTTTGTACTCTCTATCGCTAACCGGTGCCTAAGTAAACACATTGCAAGACGCAATATGATCAAGGCTAAATTAAAGTCAAAACATATGATACAGCACACTACAAAAGATCCAACTCATGGCCTTTTCACATAAGATAACATGTAATAGCTTTAAGAGAAGAGCGAATAATACAAGTTACAGAATTCTAGAATTGGCACCTGCAAAATTGCAGCTCGTACGGCTCGGGAGCATGCAGCATTTGTTCCCATATAATACACAATGTCCTGTTCAAAGTGCGAGAAGGAAGAGTTTCTGTCATAACTTTTCTTTCGGAACCGTGACCAAAAGTGTTTGGGGCTTAAATAATCACCTGGCAGCCAGTGCTATGACCAAGCAGAACAACGCCTTCAGAGTTCTCTTTGTTGATGAGGTAGTTTATAAGTTGGTCGATCTCTTGTGCATCCTTGATCAAAATTATTCAAATTAATCGGAAATCTTGCTAAGAAATTCATAGTTTTTATTCCCAGAGTGTCAAGCAATATTACGAGGAGCAAAACGAAATCCTTATCAATTGACAAACAAACCGAGTCTTTACTTGTTTCAAGCTGGAAGTGCCGAATCCAGAATATGAAGAGGACATGAGTAGTTGAACAAGTGACCATTTCTCTTTATCCAAAGCAATTGCAAGAGGTTCCAAGTAACTGAAAAACGGCCAATTTGTGAATGTTCTATCAATCCAGAATCAGCGAAAGCAAACACTGCAGAATCTATGCTAGCAAAAAGATAAAGATTTTAGAGCAAAGGGAGAAGCCACATACTCAGTAGCTAAAAGTCCATCAGTTAATCCACCGATAAAAATCACTTGTTGTTTATACTCTCCGGTCTTAAAAGCCACCTGGTGATACACGTGGAAAAAAAGACAAGCAAGCTGTTACTACCAAAAGCTAACCTTGATAACCAGAAGCCATGAAAAATTTACAAACACAAATCCAAAGTTTACGCAAGAAGAAGCATTCAAAACAACTCATTAGATGCTAAACCTAGAATCGAGATCTCACATGGCTAGAAACGTTGACTTAAATTAACTAAAAACTCATTTTTTTCCCATGAAAGCTCCACTCAATGTTAACATGATTGGCAAACAATACAAGTCAGACAGTAGCAGACAAGCTTAAGATGAAAACAATCGTTTTGCTATTACTGTCACGAAGCAATATAACCAAAAACGAATACGAATTTAAATGAGATTCTAGCTACGTTGGTTTAAGCAAATGATAAGTTTTTATTAAATGAAAGTTTCGGCCTTTTTGCTTCCAAGTAACTCAAAAGCAAAACGTAATTAACAAATCGGAAATCGAAAGGGAACCTGAATTGATTTGGGACCGTATTTGAACAAAACTCCGCGATATTGGTTCTTCCCTTTGATCGGTCCACCGTGATCCCCGCTTCCGCTTCCCGCCACGGAAGCGCTTTTCGTTAGCTTCGCTGTGCCGGATTTATCGCCGCGGCCGCGAACGATACCGGAGAACCAGGAGGTAGTCGTGGAGGAAGACGAAGCGGTTGTTTGAGAAGACGATGACCCCGATGTCGACGCCGCCGCCGCAGCAGCAGCAGCGGAAGAAGGGGGAAGCGAGAGAGACATCCTTAGGACGGCTTCACAGAGACTGAAGAGATGGAAGGAATTCGGCGGTTTTCAGATTCGTTTTTCGAATTCGAGACAAATGAAAGGGAATCACAGCGAGTGAAAGTGCACGCGCCGTCACCCGCGTGGCTGGTGGAAGTCGTTGGCATACATGTCGGACTTTTGTTGGTTGCGTCCCAATTTTACGTTTTAAATCTCTTTTATCTCTAAAATATAACGTTACCACGTAATTAGTCTAACCTCAATTATATGATAATGATATAAACAAGAATACACTTGTATCATGTATATGTAGGGTGCTCAACCACTAAATGCGAACTTGACTCAGTTACAATTTTGTTTGATTCAATAATCTCACTTGCATCATATACCATAATTATTAGTTTGATGCTTAATAATTTTGAATTTTTCTTAATATCTGTGATCTTCTTATTAGAACTTAAAATTAAAGTCGTGAATCAGCATATGTACTTCAAATCTATGGACGTGCCGATCTCTATCCGATATTTAGGAAAAAAAATTTAGTCTCCTATGTGACGAGTAATGTTTAGGATCTTCTTAATGCCCACATTTTGAAAAGTAATACGAAGGCCTAAGGAAAATTGGTTTAGTAGTCCCCAATCATTACAATGTATAAATCCTTTTACAAAGCCCAATAAAAGAGGAGTTGCCAAGTTCTGACAGCTAACTAGGCCCATCTTTGGATAGATATTTAGTACTATGAAAATACCTCCCGACTCTCCGACCATGTAAATGCTTCAAATAATATATACGTGCATTTATGTTACATTCTGTAAATACGTCCAGTTTGTACTTTGATAGGAGGTGATAAGTCTAAAGAGACGGAGGAGATTTCCAAGATGGCAACATACAGAAGCCGAAGAATTTCATTCCTGTGCCGTGAATGACACACATGCATCAAATTGATAATGGCGACTAAATTATCGACTAGTGACTTTAGGTAGAGTTCTATTAATTTTCCAATAGAAAGTCGTTACGATTATTTAAAGTGTTCTCTTACTGACTTATAAACGTATAGATACGAGGCCAAATTCAACCGACAAAACGAAATGTCTGATTCAGATTTCATTATAAGGGCTCTATGAGTAAACAGGAACTACAATCATGACAACTAGTTTTATTAATCCCCGAGACTATTAGTTTTTTTGTCTTGATTAATCTAATAGTTTATGGGACGAGCAATTTTGTTTTTGTCGCTAATATATAACGATAGTGATCAAAAGAAGAATGTTTTACCATTTAAAGAGTCTACGGTGATCAGCACTCGGCAGATAAATGGATAAAACTCGGTCCATGGTTTATTTTGCATATTTCAATATAAAAAGTAAAGGCCTTAGGGCAAAACTGTGCAAATGAAAACATTCATTAAGTTTAAACACGAATAGGAGTGAATATAAATGCTACCTGCGTCCGAATCTAACTATGTCCATAATGTATTTCTTTCTATATTATATCAAAGTCCATTATCGAATACCCTATCAAATCCAAAATAATCGGTGTAAATTACTTTCTACAAAAGTGAAGAGAGAGAGAGAGGGAGAATGATTCTGAATGCATTTGTGTGGTCGATTAATCATTTGCAAATGACTACACATGTAAAAAATCCCTCTTTGATGCTCTAAAATACACCTACTGATTCTAATCTTCAACCAAAGCATCACAATCTCCACCTCTCTATACGTATAATTTTTTAATACAAAATAATAAATATAATCAAAACGGGAGATTGTGAATTAATCACTATGCAACAATACTTCTTTCATTCATGCGACGCACTCGACACTTGCAAAGCTCGCTAAGGTGGCTAGTTTTGGCTAAATTCTGATTCTTCCAACTTCCATTTTTTATGACAGAATTTCTGTACAGTCTGGCTAGCTAAAACCACTCTGATTCAATTGTTTGTTTTAAAAAATTGGATTTTTTTTTCTTTCAAAAAGTTGTAATTAAACACGTTATCTTTTTAATTAGTTGATTTTCCTTTTAATATAAAAAGTCCTGATCAAATTTATGAATAATGAACCAAAAGATTTCATATGTCAATTGATATCTCGAAGTATATACAGTATAACCTCTATAAATTAATACTCGATAAATTAATAATCAC